>OMNZ01108692.1:29323-49961 GCA_900303255.1 Lesueurigobius sanzi
GAGGTTAGATCTGAAAGTGCCAATCTCCACAGACATGTTTTCTTTTGTGGGGACTGTTCTTATTTGTCCCTAAATCTGTGTGTTTGTTAGTTTAAATTGGCTGTAAATAGGTATTATAGACACATACCCACTTCAAAAGCTCACACCTCATTGCAGTTGAATAAAATGCTGTTTTTTTTTGTGTGTACAAAATCTGCTAAAAGCAAGTTTCATATTTGTTTAGCTGTTCATATATCTATATTTTCTCAAATGTCCACGCTTCTGGTTGTGTTTAAAATGCACACCATGAACCGAATTCTAACAGTGAATTGTCAATACTCGTCAGGATTTAATTACATTGTTTCAAAATGATGTACCTACAAACTATACCTGCACCAACGTCACATTCAAACTGTTCAATTTCTTCATTTCTTGAAGCGATACATATTCAACTGCAGTGCCAGATATCTCAACATGAGCTAAAAGCATTTGTTTCCGAGCAACTGCATATTTTCGAAGTTACTTGTGCATCGCTGTGTGTGCCAAACGTGTCTCGATTTATTATGACATCTCAGCTTTTGTTCAAATCCATGGGAACAGAGTCTGCATAAGCTCAAAAGCAATAGTTCCTCTATATCTGTCTTCCTCCTTTAATAATAACCTCCCATGTTGCGCAAAACTCCCCCACGTGATCCAAGGTAATTCATCTTAACAGACACGGCGACGGGAGAATCGATAAGTTGAAGCCTTTCCATCGAGGTTTTGAATTCCCAGTTTTATTAGGGGGAAATCTCCATCCAAACCGGGTGCCAAGATACATTACCTCCCGAAGCAAAGGAAAGAATGGAGCACCGCAGCCATTAACAATCAACAAAGGAAGCCTGTCTCTGTCTCAACTGTGGTCTGACCTAAGCTCGGAAGATATGGGATAGGCTTTCATCAATGCCCTGAGCCAATGACAGTCCCCAAAGTGTTCCCCTTATATACGCACTTTTCGAAGCTGCAGAACGGACTCACCACACTGTTGCCTTTTGTCTTGATCCTACTCTGTTATAGCGCAGATGTACACGGATAAAACAAAGTACCTTTTGAATCGTATAATTTTGATTGCAACACTTCTGTGGAGAGACGTGACCTGTCTGGTATTTCTACAAAATAATATCCAAGTCTGACATCTTACATTTAGCACAGACACAATGAGCAAATAATGAACAAAGTGAAACTGCTGCTGGGAAATACTTATTATAGGTGCAATTATTCCACAGCTACTGACATAGTATAAATCAGCATAATAAAAGCATAGTTTCTTAATTAACAGCACCAAGATAATCATATTTTTTATCTGATTCCTAACATGGATATAAGAGAAAATGCATGATGAATGAAGTGAGCCATAAACTCTGACTTTACAGTAATTTGTGATTTATTGTGTAAACCTCAAGAATGAAAAGGAGTGTTGTATTTGGATGAATTTCAAAAATCAGGTTGACTCGAGACGTGCTAGAAGCCAAAAATATTAGCATGTCCATGTGCTACCATAATAACATGTTTTATTTTAACCTTTCATCACTCCCCAAAACACAGAAAGTGTGTTTCTGTGCATTATTGATTAAATGGCGTCATGTGTGGTAAGCTGTTCTGGTAGTTCACAAAAGAGAGTTTCGTTTTGAACCGGTTCATTATTGGCTGGGGAGTATTATTGGCTTTGTTGCTCAATAACTTAATATTGGGCCAATCCTTTGGTTTATTTTGTGTCTGTATCTTGATCTCTTCAGCCCCCAAAGACCTGTTTGTATTGTTTTACCTTTTTGAGCCAAAAGCAGATTGTGTGTCCAAACATTCACTTACACATGGGATCTAAGAGGCCATAGATTTCCAAATAGATAAATTGAGTTTGTGTTTCTTCATTGAGGAATGGTTGCTGTTGATTTGCCACAGTTTGACAGTGTCAAAAAACGATCATGGGGCGACAGTGACACAGTTGGTAGAGCGGATCATCTCATGATCGGAAGGTCGGAGGTTCGTATTCCGGTTCCCGCAGGTGCACACTGTTTTTATGTCCTTGGCCAAGACATTTCACCCGCCATGCCTCCTGTGTCTGTGTACACTGGTGTATGAATGAGAGTGTGAATGGATGAGAGGTTCCTTGTGGCTAATGTAGGTGGAAAAGCGCTATATAAATTTGAGTCCATTTACCATTATTCCTGTCCAGAGGTGGCAGTGCAGGGGGGTATTGATTAAGCATTGCCGCCATGCATTTATAAACAGCTGACCTCTTTGGCAGCACCTTTATTCTCTCTCAAGGTGTGGAAGGATTTCTCCATTTCCCCTGCCAACAGCAATGAGGTGTGAGCTTTTGAAGACTCATCAGACAAGCATCTGTGCAGAGTAAGCCAAGTAACTTAGAGGCAACTACTAACATCGTTATGGGACTAAAAGTTAAACTTTACTATTTGTAATATAATGACTCCAGTAATAACATCCATGTTTAAAACCCTTTTGTACCTACTCTCAGAATCTGTTACAAATTGAACTTAAAATCATGTGAATATTTTTTTTCAGTTAATGATAAGCAAAGATTGTTCAGTCTTCGTCTGTACTCGTAGTGGAAGTGTAGGACGTTTCGATCTTCCTCAGCAAAATGATCTTTGGATAAAGATCGAAGCGTCCTACACTTCCACTACGAGTACAGATGAAGACTGAACAATCTTTGCCTACAATGGACAACTCCTGTACGAATGAGAACCTACACAGTTAATGATAAGGGTACTTTCTAGCGTTAGAAAGTAACAGCAGCCTCTTCCCACAAACTGACACGTGTGGCTTCTTGTATGTCATCAGAAATACATAGATTATTTAGGAACGTATTATTAGTGGCTATGTATGCATGCTCTGTCTGGTGACATCTTCACTGTCACCAAGACCTCCCAATGACTCATGGGAAACGCAGTCCTTGTGGAATCTTTGTGCAATCTTCGTGATTTGCTAATCGCAGCAATTCAATCATAATTTTGAGTCAGTTGTGATTCATTGTGCAGCCCTAATTCTAAAAGCTGTCTGTGAAAGTCTCTGAAAGAACTTTATGCACTGGGTGCGTGGTATGGTGTTGGAAATGTACCTTGCGCTGTCCAGGATTCATGCAGACCCCTATCGTGTGCTGACAGCGGGTGGGTTCATGGGGAGAGTCTCTGTTCTTCACACTTCACACTGACAGCTGGCAGCGGCTGAGCTGAACCTTCCCAGAGCAGTAACCAGAGCAGCACAATCTGAGCTCTTCTCCCTCTCAACCCCCTCGTGCTGTTGCCCTCCTCGGTCCATGGCCTCCACAATTACCCACTGCTGCCAGAAAAGCTTGACGTTTGGCCAATTAGACAATAGGGCTTGGGGGTTTCTTCCTTGACACGATATCTTTGATTTTCTGCTCACACCCTCCTGGCATGTCTAAACTTCTCCTTTCCATCTTTAACACGCGCTCAAGTTATTGATGGGCAGTGGAAATAATAAAAGTCCACACTTCGGCTGCACCACTTTGGAAATATAACGATTTTTCTGGTTAATATTGTAATGAGACACCTTTGAGACTTATCTGTTTTGTTGTTTTCAATATTGTACAACCTAAATAATGCAATTTGTCATTTGCAACCATTCAAATTGCCTTATCCCCTTTATATCTCATTGTATCTTTCACTCCTTACGTAACTAAATAAATCTCCACACTACTGACTTTACCTTGGCTCTCTCTTTACTTGTACAGTTTAATATTTTAAGTTATTTTATCGCTTGTTGGGATCAGTTCACATTCCCACGTCGAATTTTGAATCCAAGATGCATTTTTTTCATGTTAACCAAAATGCAAGCAGATGTCTAGGTTGTGTTACTCTCAAAGAAATAAGGACATGTTTCTGGGGCTTTAATGTTTTGTCTAATTGTATGTGGTGGATTGTAAACGATGGCTAAAGTTAGTAGTGGGAACCGATGCTGGTCCCTGGGGTGGACTCAGCAGGCCGGGTTGTGCTGCCCAGTGTTGTTGCGTGGTTTCAGCTGCAGCGTCTGAAGGAGAAATAATTACAATTGTAGAGCTTTCGCCTCACCATCGCGCCACTTGTTGCCTGTGCTGCTTTGAGGAAGCCTAGAATTGAGGGCTGTTTTTAGTGGTCTTCTGTGACGTCGTTCAATGTCACCAAACCTAAGAATTACTTGATACTGGCCGACACCGAGCATTACGGAGCGTTACTTGTGGTGCAACCGTAAGTCTCGCTGGTACAATGTGCAATTAAAGCCGTACTGTTTAACATTTGAGTAAAATACAAACATTCATTTCATTACGAGTGTTTCTTGGGTTCAAATATGTCTAAAATATGCTTTACGGTCAGTGGGCTTGTCTGTCTCAGATCTGACTCTGACTGGAGTACAGATGAAGAATCTTTGGCTACTCCTGTACGACTGAGAACTTAGACAGACCTTTCATTGCTTTTGTGACATGGTAAAATCAAACCTGGTATGTTCCGCAGTGTGGCTTTAAGTATCTTTTTCGTATTGGAGTGAGCTAAATTGTAACATGCAGATAAATTGATTGTCAGATTAAATGTTTATTAAATTACCAATTATTTTGATCTAAGCAACAATCTAACAAATTGTTTTTCATGTATTTATCCATGCAGCAAATTCTGCGTCACTCCCGATCGAATGCTACGAAGGCCATATTCTTGATCACTGACGGCTATTCCAACGGCGGGGACCCTCGGCCCGTGGCGGCCGCGCTGAGAGAACGAGGCGTGGAGATCTTCACTTTGGGCATTTGGCAGGGCAACATCCGAGAGCTCCATGACATGGCCTCAGATCCCAAAGACCAGCACTGCTACTTCGTCCACAACTTTGCAGAGTTTGAGGCACTGGCTCGTCACGCACTTCATGAAGGTACTGTAAGAAGGATGCTAAAGATAAGCCCTTGTGAAAATACTATGCATCTTCTTTAAGACACACTGTGGGTGCCAACTATGCATTATAACCCTGCCCCAAAACAGATGACAGATAATTCTTTGAAGTCTCAGTGTCCCGTCATCATATGTTGGCCCACAGTAATATCTTTCAGACAAGGCATTTGACCTTCAAACTATGCTGTTTTAAAAGTCACAGGCAGTATTTTAGATTCATTTGACAATACTAATTTAACATGGGATCTTCTGTAATGTGTTGCCAAGTGCCTGTCTTTGATTCAGAAGGCTGTGTCCCACATGGACTGGGGAGTTTCCATAGACAACATCATAATGTTTTCACGAAGTATATCACCGTAGCGCTCACATGTGTAGCACGTCACATTTCTCTCGAATGGTGATTGGCGGGTTTAGCTATAAGTTATTCTTGTGTTTTTTTTTCTTAATTCAAGACTTGCTCATCACAGTAGAGCAATTCACTTGTTACAGCAGGAGGAAAATGTGCATCTGGTCACAAAGTAACAACAAAATAGAATAAAAGTATTATATACAAGACATAATAACTTATATAGTTATTACATGTACTGTTACATTCTATTAGACATAAAAATCTAAACATTTTATTTTGCGCTGTTCTGTACAATGTTTCTCACAATGTGAATACCTTTACATTCATGCAACGCCTGATGCTGTTTGTTTGTTGGTGAATATTCTGTTTTCCCTTCAGACCTTGTGGACCTGTCCATGGGCAGTTACATCCAGGAGGAGCAGTCGCGATGCTCGTCTCTGTGTGCGACCGGGACAGACTGCTGTGACCTGATGGCCAGCTGTAAGTGCGGCACTCACACGGGACAGTACGACTGCATCTGCGAGAAGGGCTACTACGGCAAGGGGCTGCAGCACGAGTGTACAGGTAGGACCCCACTCATCAGTCAGTATCATGGACTTCAAAATACTACAAATGACTAATTACAAAAGCTGCTGGTCTAACAGGATGTGCAGGTGTACAAACTGTTCTTCAATCATGATGTTAACAATCCCCATGGTCCTTGGAGAAGCTTTTTTTACAAGCACATTATCTGACAGAAATTAGTGCACATTGTTTTCATTTGTAGAGTGACAAATGTTAAAACAGCTGGTGTAAATGCATAATCAGTGATGAGGAACCATCGGTGTGTGATTGTTGGAGAGATGAAGGCTGTGTCGTCCCTCCCTCATTTAAACAGTTTACTTTTTGATGCGGCAGCTGCTGTTTGGGTGGTATAGAAGCTGCTTGGATGCAATCACAGGAAAATCTAGATAACGGTCGACTCTTAATGAGGAACAATGACTGCTAATGCTACTGCATCGGCTTGCCTTCTGGGTTTCCTTTTCTGCACATGTGGTTTTAATCTAACAGAAGCCATTAAGATAAGACAATGGAAAAATAAATCCTTTTAAGATTCAAATTAAATTATTTAAATTAACACAAAACTGACAGAAACACAAGGTTTTTTTTGAAAAGAGCTAAGAGAAAGGGTGATAAGGTCGTTAAAGCAAAAGCACGCCCCTCAGATGTTGCCGAGTCTCAGCCCCACGATGCTTATTAATCTGTTTAAAAGATTAATTAATGGCAGAACACAGACTGCAGAGGCGGTTCTGGCAGCAGCAGAGGGACAGACAGTGTTACACTGCGGCACATAAAGCACAACTGGGAATTGCTTCCTGTCTGCCTCCCTTTCTCCCAGAACACTTGTTGGAGACTCTGGCCTTTTTGAGACTCCATATTTTAGGTACCTTCACTGACTCGACACGATACGTTTTTTCTATCATGGCGTGAAATACCTCATTTGTATTTTTAACACCACTTTCATGAAGCACTTTATTTTCTCATAACTTACCTTGTGTTTGATATACTGCCGACTCCAAAACCAATTAGGATTGTGGTGAGTAAGTAAGCAAAATGCCAGTAAAGCTCACTTGAATATTAACTGTTGCTTTAACCTAATGCTCTTGGCTAAACTGAAGGCGCTGCATGAATTATGGGTAATGTTCCTCTCAATTGCTCCTGAGTGGCAATGTGACTCAGGTAGGTTTGTGGTCTAGACTCTAATTATTGCCGTGTTTCTTCTTCATTTTCTCACTTTCAACAGTTTCTGACACATGTGAATATATTGTGACCAAGCCCAAGTCTTGTGTGCGGATTATTGTTTTCATTGGCCACTGGTTTCCCCTGTAACGCTGTCCAAAAGCCCTCGGTGCACTGCATGTGTTGGTTATGAATCTGTCAACAGCCAACCCAAACAGCCTCTTCCACAAAACATGTCAGGAATTCCAACAGATAGAGCCAATCAGTTAATCCTCCAGAGCGAGGTCTACTCTCCACAACAAGAGTCAATTGTGTTGTCTTGCCTCAAATTTATACCGTGTATCAGTGCATTTATTTGGTAATTTTTGTGCATTGCGGGGTGAGAATCCATCTAAATAAAGTGTAAACTATGTCTGCTGGTTGCTCTCAAGACTTGCTTTGTGGTGAAGGCAATTTGGTAACGGAAATACACAAAATAAGTCCAGAAAAGGTGTTTATGTGAGTGGACAGCATGGTTAAAAGCTCAAAATGTCACTTCAGCATGATATAACCCAGATCTACACACACACACACACACGCACAAGTAGTGATAGACCAAAGAAAAAGTAGCGGTGGAATGAGAAGTGGTGCCGGAGGGTGACACGCTTTTGTCCTGTCACACATCGGGTCTTATCTGGCCTCTTCTGTGGCCTGTGAGAATGGCGGCAGCCCTGGACAGTGTTAATGTGTTGTCAGCACAAACTTTACGCTTTTGCTGTGAATGGATCGAGGAGACGGACACAAGACGGATGGAAACGTAGCCTCAGCCTGGTCAAAATGTTTCAAAGATCGCGAGAGCTCCACTCCATCTCCCTTTTAGCACAGGATTGTTGTGCTAAAAGGAAGATGGAACTCCCTTTTAGCTCCCTTTTAGCACAACAACTTGTTGCTAAAAAATCTGAATCAGAATAGAATTTATTGCCATTGTCAATGAAGGTTTCACAGACTAGGAATGTTCTCCCTTCATGCCACATCCAGCTCGTCCCCCAATGAAATGACACATAAGTCTTGAAAGAGGCATAATTGATGACTAGTCTTTGCCAGTTCGCAGGTCTTGGATGTTGTAAAGCAGACTAGGGCCTATAAACCGAGCCACCTTGAGCTTACGTTTAAAATAAGATAAAGATCAAGACGCGATGCTGGAACTGGACCTTACAAAACAACCATTATGTGTTTTCTGCTTTAATGAGTCTAAATGATAAAGTAAGGAAGTGCTATGGCACAATTTAATTTGTAAATGCTAATTGACAATAGAGGAACTAGCATTTACACGATTAAGGCTTTTCTATCTTTCAGTTTATTTTATATATTATTATACAAAAAAATGTATGGGGGTTCTCTGGATCCTTCATTCCTCATTTTGACTTGGTCTCCTTTGTGTCTGTGGGTTTATGAGGATCTGTTGACTGAAGTCTCTCCAGTTGAATGGAGAGAGTGAAGTGGGGCACACGCCAGGTCAGAGGTCACAGTCTTGAGATTAAGAAAAGGAAGTCAGGCAGATGCTTGTCTTAACAGTTGTGATTGTTGCACTTTTTGCCTATTTGCTTAACAAGAAACTGACGATACGCTGAATGTGATAAAATAAAATGTTGTTGTTGACATACTTTTACCGTCAGCTTCAGGTCTGTAGATTCCCTTGAATCATATTGAAAGACCTGACAGATCCGGGGTCTGCTGAAGCCTTCCCCCCCTCACGCGTAGGTGGACATCCTCTCCCCTTTTCCCTGGGCTGTGCAGATGGACAGCCCAGCAGCACTAAAGCAGACTCTGGTCTTGTGCTTTAGAGCCTCCTGGCATTCCTCAAAGATGGGATTCCCAAACACTTTCTGCTTCAGATGACCTATGTTTTCACGATGGAAAATCACTGTGACCCCAATCTGTGCAGACGCTAGCCCACTAAACATCTCCGTTTCCGTCGTCTATTTTTACATCCGAGGAGGGGTAGACTGTCTATGGACAAAACCAGATGTCAGCCGTCTTTAAGACCAGGGCTCAAAGACTTTGGAAATATGTCAAATTTTTTTCTGACAAGTATTGCAATTGTGTTTACATTTTACACTGGAGAGATGACGGACATATGAACCGGTAAATTAAAGAATAACACTTTTGTAGAGGTCTAAACTACAGATTTAGATGGTATTAAACATAAGAAGAGTACTTTGTATTTAAATTATATAACTTTAGCTGCATTTAAATAGCAATTTTCATTAAATTGATAGTCGTCTTGCAGCCCTCTTTGGCACCGATTTATGTTCATTGTAAGGTCAGAGATCATTATTATTGTCCTTTGTGATTTTTATTTTTTTACTCATCTACTTCAAGTAACTACAGATACATGTGATGTATACAGACCGCTTCATTTGAAATATATACAAACATATCAATGCAACAAGGCCTTTCTGCTCCAAGCCTTTCCTCACAGGCCATTGTGGATGATATATGGGCAAGACTTATAGATGCAGTCTGCAACTTTTTATGTAAAAAAAATAAAAAAAATAGTGCATTTTTAGGGTATCTAGTAGATTTTCTCTGCTGATAGATCCATCTCCATGGCAACACAGTGAAAACCAACCAAAAACTCAAAATTAAATGGATCCTGGAGCTGCATAAAGGCCATTGTGATGAAATGTAAAGGTGCCATGCTAACCAGCCACACAGTCACAGGGTCACTAAATGATCAAATACGCACTAATATCAAGGTTTGTTTTTGTTGTTGCATAAAAACCTTCACAATGCACCTTTAACTATACATTGTAATAGTCTATTTCTGTGTATTTATACACCACAAGTGTGCATGGTAAGCCTCAGTTATGAGTGGAAAGCCTCTTTGCATGTCAACATTGTTTTCCCCAGTATATCCCATAATTTAGGGCTTTTAACAACTTAATTAAGATTTCATGCGAGAGCGCACAACCACAAGTGACCAGGCCTTTGTCCAGATTTAGCAGCAGGCTTTTGCTGACAGCGTTTGGGTTGGAGATATGGCTTGAACGGGGAATTTGATATGGAAAACCAGCATTTACGATTAACACAGGTTTTGCCGTTTTACCTGGGTTTCACTACTTCTCAATATCAGATGCCCTTCCTGGCTCAATCGCCTGGGGCCAGTTGTTCAAAAAATTTTATCTGGATTAAAATGATCTGGGTTTGGAAATCCCATTCTTTGCTATCCAGGATCAGGTAATCCGTCTTACTTTTATGCCAGTTTCCAACCATCCAAATGTGGATTACCAGTGCTCTAAATGGAACAACATATCACAATGTGGGCTACCAGCTGTAAAGAACAACAGAAGAGCCAACGTGGGGTCACTTTTTCATTTCCAGACAAAACACAAAAAACATCCATTTTCATTTATAATTTGAATGAGTTGATTAACAGAAAAATGTAATATATTATTTTTGTTTGTTATTGAAATCTGTTTGGGAGATTATTTCATGGGGACAAGATCATTTTCATTTTACTTTACTATACTGAAAAGCTTAATTGATAGCCTATGTCTACTTTATCTACTTAATCACTGTAACAGTTATACAAGTCAAGTGCAAAATATAAATAAAAGTATATACACTAATGATACAAATGTATTATTTGACACATTTTTACTACATTTTCTTCCAGAATTCCACCTTGAAATCCTACCTCCTGTTGGGATCAGGATAATCCTTTGGATCAAAGTTATCCAAATCCTACTGACAAGTTTTGAACAACACAAACTGAAGGTTTGGCCAGATTGAAACTAGGATTGGATTCCTTGATCCAATCTGATTTCAGAATCCTTCTTTCCCTTTTGAACAACCCATTTTCAAGATTTGATCCAATCCGATAACCAAAATCCGATCAGATTACCTTTGAACAACTGGCCCCAGGACTTTTGTTGGAATGAAAACCCAAAACCTGGCGAGCCAGACCCACTACCTTTCTTTGAAGGAAAATGGTGCAGCGTTGAGTCTGGATTTCCTAGGATTTTTAAGTCCTACACGCAAGGAGGAACTGTAGCCTTGTCAGTGATGACTTTAGTAACCTCCTGCTTTTTCTTTGTAATTTCAACTTTTGAATACAGATTTACAAGTTTAATGTATGTTTTACAAGGTTTGGACTGATGCAGCCTTTAAAATAAATATCCTTTTTGATTCCAAGAACACATGAGTGTAAACGTTTAGCTTCTATTATATAAACCACATGTGATGATGTAATTACCTCTGCCTGACAGATCAACCTGAGGCTTTATGAGTTTGTCACATCATAGGTTTGTTTTGGCCAATCATTGAAAAGTTTGATAGTAGTGCGATAAAAACTGAATATTTGGGCCCACACGCTTCATTTATATTAGTCTAAAGTCAAAAAAATAATAATAATAATGCTACATTTATACTATTTCTGGAGAAAGGACTGGGTGGCAGTATCATGTCCCTATGCAGTTTAATTTATTTATTAGTATCTTCTTGATATAATGGTAGCACCGTGTTGTATTGACATTATCACATCTGCATTCAAATAATTACTAGTGATTAGCATGAGCCAAATATTGCTGTTGCTTTGAATAAATAGTCCCAGATCACAGGAGCCTGGTGTAGACTTTCCTCACATCATTAGTGTACAGTAGCTCCCTTTGAGCCGCTGCGTTCTCTCCGTACAGTCATTTCCAGCCCAGACACAGCAGGCCCTTTCTGTTTTATGGCCCTCTGCTCCGCTGGCGTGTACTTCCTTCCCCAAATGAAAGTCAACTCCACAGCCCCGAGCAGTGGACTCCAAACTTCTCTTTGGCCGCTGCGTCACACAGATCATTAGCTACAGTATGGGTCCGTGGTGATATATTTTGTAAGGGGTTCCACTAACTTTTTCATCTTCAGGCCAAGTTGGAGTTAAAGTCTGTCCGTGGGAGTTTGTGCGCAAGTAATAATATTATTTTTTCAAGTGTTGCTTTACCTGCCAGATATGAAAAGGTTCTGGGTCACTTCAGAGGACTGTGGCCCAAGTTTCCGAAGGTTTAAATGTCTTTTGTTTGTAATGGACCAAAAGCTCTTTATCCCACTCTGTAATCCACTTTATAGAGCATATTTTCAAGTTTGTATCTGAAATACGCTTTTTTTTTGCTCACAATTAGTCAGTCTGGCAGATTAGCTCACAGGGGAATCATAAATACAGTTCAGTATAATATAATGTTTATATTATAAGCCAATTCGGAAGACTTTTCACACTAAACATGTGAAAACCATGAATATGATTAAGATGACTAAGATTCCTTACATGACATTTGGTTTAGATTTTGAGAGGATTTCATCAGAGAAGGAAGCCCTAAATGGAAAGTCATGAGCTGATTTATGGAGTCTTTTTAAAACCATGTCGCAAGATTAAATAGTTTGCTTTTTGTGTTTCCACCAGATGCAACGGGGCTCAGCTTTTGAGAGAAAGTGAGTGAAAAGTATGGGCTGTTTTGTTAATTGAAAATTAGCAGGTTCTTGTTGCCAGATATCGCAGGCATCTAATTACGTAACTGACCTCTGGCTCCTTTCCGTGGGTCGCGATGCTCTCATAGTCTACTCCACGTCACTTCAGTAACGGATCCAAAAGAAAAGCTTTGGTTTATGTCTGAGGTGCAGCTGATCAAAAGGAAGCACTAATGGAGACCTTATGTGCTTTTATGTTTCTATAAAAGCTATTGAAATGTCTTTGATGAGTTGGTATTGGTTGAGCTGTTTATAAGGTGAAATGATGTTATGATACATTGTCGTTGATCAATGTGTATTTCTTTCAATTCTCTTTCCTTTGTGTCTGCCAGCGTGTCCGCCTGGCACATATAAACCAGAGGGAACCCCAGGAGGCCCCAGCTCTTGCCTTCCGTGCCCCGACCCACAGCACACGTCCCAGCCCGGGAGCACTGCTCTCACTGACTGTGTCTGCAAACCCGGATTCCAGCTGCTGGGCATGACCTGCCAACGTAAGACTGACCACTGGCTTTGGGACTAATTAAATGTTATATATGTTAGAGATGTTTATATAGTTGATCGATAGAAGCTAAGAGACATTTATTTTATTATATTATATTATTATTACCTGGTTACATATTTTTCTTCTTTGATGGCACAATAAAGCTCTTCTTCTTCTTCTTTTTCTACTCCTATTTCTCCTCATCTTCTTTTTCTTCTTCTTCTTCTCCTCCTCTTCTTCTCCTCCTCTTCTTCTTCTCCTCTTCTCCTTCTTTTTCTCCTCCTCCTCTTCTTCTCCTTCTTCTCCTCCTCTTCTTCTTCTCCTCCTCCTCTTCTTCTTCTTCTCTTCTTCTTCTCCTTCTCTTCTTCTTCTTCTTCTCCTCTTCTTCTTCTCCTTCTCCTTCTCTTCTACTTCTTCTTCGTCTTCATCTTCGTCTTCGTCTTCTTCTTCTTCTTCTTCAACTTTTTGTACCCCCCCTGTGTGATCTTATCTTAAGAGCTGTTGTATATACGAGCGATCGCGATGTCGTCACGTCCGGGGCTTTGGTCGGCACCATGAATGTTTTAAATAAATAATAGTTAATAATAATGAAAGTTCTATGAGAGGCAAACACATTGTTCACAACAGAGCAGTGTTTCCCTGGCGTTCTCTCAGATCTGTGATGTACATGAACAGTGCTACCGTCTGAATGCATCAGCTGTTGCCTACCATTCGCCCAAACATCCGCTGAAAATTGCGGAAGAAAACAATAACAGCGATCGCTCCTATTGTGACATCAATTAAGCCTTACCTTATTTTTACCACCTAATGATCCGTTAACTGAATGATGTTAAGTGGGAAACACATTATAAGGATGCACATGTAGAATGACAACGCTTAATTAATTAGATTTAATTGATTATGTTCACATTTCCCTCCCTCCTTCTGTCTCTAGCGGTGTACTGTCCCCCACTCTATCCACCTGAGAACGGTTTCTTCATCCAGAATGTGTGCAACAATAACTATGACGCAGCCTGCGGTGTTCGCTGTCAACAGGGGTATGACCTCCAGGGAACCAGCATCAGGCTGTGTCAGGCCGATGGCCTCTGGTCTGGGACACCTGCCTCCTGCCACGGTAGTAGAAAATAAAATGCTAAATATGCACATAAAGCCAGATAAGTCAATTAGAGTGATGCTTGAGGAATAGTGAATATACTGACTGAACATTTGATCATTGGAAGGAAGGAATGTATTTGTATAGCACCTTTCACAGACTTTCACAGTCTCACGAAGCGCTTTACATGACACAATTTTACATTCACTTTATATTTGTGGTGGTATGCTCCGGGTGTAGCCAAGCTATTCTGTCAGTCTACCGCAAAGGGTAGCCGTGGCACACTGCGCCAACCCTCCGACCACCACGATTCATTCACTCACACACACAGGCATCACTCGTGACTGGCATCAAGACAAAGCTGATTGACAATGGCTCGGCCTGCTTGTATACAATGTGATCTTAGGCTGCTGGTTCATGAACACCAGCGTGTCAAGGTTCCACACACATCATTTTTGTTTAGACTGAATGAGAAGTCAATTTTTACTGGTCTTAACGCTAAGTATCAGACCAGATGTGAAAAGGCAGAATCCCTTTAAAAAGATCAGTAAGTTGAGGCTGATGAGAAGGTCACAGTGGAAAAACCAATAGAAAAGAAAGAGACAGCGAGACAGAGTGGAGAGGTGTGGAGATAAATTAGGAAAAAGCATGTTTAAATGTCAAACTCTGAGTCATTGCAGTACCCAGGCCTTGAACATGCACGAGTTGCTGTGGATTTATAGTATGTGGCTTTGGTATATATTTTCAAATGTGTCTGCTGGTATGTGTTCACTAAGTCTAGGCTTGGCCTGGGAGGACCTCCCAGCTTGAGCAGCCCTGAGGGAGGGGGTCTCCCGTTAGCTGCCTGTCTGTCTCTGAGCGCTGATGAGAAATAACACACTGCAGCCTCTCTGAGACCACACCATAATTCACAGTAGATACACACAAAGATGTTTTCTTTTATTTGATGAGCACTTTCATGTTTTAGTGTAAATGACAGGCCAAGTTATGTTTAGGGATGATGGAATTCTTTGTATCCCCAAAACAGACTTACATCCTTCTACTTTTGAGATTTATGCACACTACCTGTATTTATTTATGTCAGACATAGAATTAAAGTAATTTATGAATCATGTTCTAGTGTCTTAAATACTATATAATCTTGATTCAACAGAAATCAGTTATTTTGTGCTTGAACACTGTATTTTATTTTCCTTCTCCCTCGCTACAGTCCGCTCCTGTCCGCCCCTGTCCCGGCCGCAGCACGGCTCCCTGAAGTGCTCTGAAGGTGGAGCCTCCTACAGGGCGGAGTGTCAGGTGGGCTGTGATCGAGGCTACAGGCTGGAAGGGGAGTCCAGGCTCGTGTGCCAGGCCAACTCACAGTGGAGTGGGTCTCAGCCCCGCTGTGTGGGTAAGCCTGGGTTTCATATACATGAATCTCACCAGCACATCTCATGGGGAATATGCTTCTTTTCTTTGAGTTTTAAATACAGTATAGTAGGTCCTTTTCCAATTTATTTTAACCCTTTAGGTGCCAAAGTTGCCATAATGCACCAAGGGTTACTTTGTGTTCCTTTGGCACCTGCCTTGAGGTCAAGATCTGAACAAAGAACACATCATAAAAAAATAACAATGGATATCAGAAATAAAGTGTTTCAAAGTTTAGGTATAACTTGGAGATGTGAGAGGAATTAGTAATACATTTATCTGTTGTTTTCAATGCCTAAAATAAATGTTATTTTATTATTCTAATAATTTTAATAACTACATAAAGAGCAATGCATGTCTGTTCATGTATCCGTGTTTGGCGTTTAGTTGTATAGCTGTAATGCAGCAACACATAACTTGAAATGGTCCGCAGTGAGGCTTTAATCTGACTGTATTGTTTCTGAATGAGATTAGACACATTTACTCAACACTAGAACTGAAAATAACTTCAGATAACCTTGTACTTACGACAATACCTAAACATGTGGCCTGCAGTTGGTCAGAGTTAGCTACATCTGCTTTCCCATCGCACGGCAGCAGCAAACACACAAGTAAAAACTGATAGTTAAGTTCAAACACTTGTGGCTGCAGCAGAGAGCACCCAGGTCAGGCTCAAAGCACACAACAAGGGCAGTGTTCAGCCAAAAACCTCAGCGGCCAACTCACTTCCAGGCAGCGCACTTCCTGCTCTATTTATAAAGCTGGAATTTGTGTTTATCGATAACTAGCATCTCTTCGCTCTTGCACTCTGAGTTGCACTGTGCATGTTTGACCACCTCCCCGCAGCCTGTCACTGCCTCTTCAGCACAACTGCACCTCTCTGTGAGCAGCAGCTTGTTACTCTGTTTGTTTGCCCTGTGGTGAAACAGGATCTGTTTGGCTTTTCAAGGAGGATGGAGGGATACATGCGCTTTTGTGAGATACATATCTGCCATGTTAAACTTTCCTCTCGATGAAGGCTCTATGTCCGCAGTTTCCGCAATCAAACAACTGAATGAGAGAGATTTTTGTCCTGAAATACATGTTTGTTGTATTGTGTTTAGTCCTGTGGTCTCATTTTGGTTTCCACAGACCAAATGTTTTCTTGTATGTGCTTCTGGAAATAGCTTTAATTTCACTGTTTTCCGTAAGGGGGCTGAAAGTCAGATTTATCACAAAGGAAAACGTACAATTTAAGACAGGGATAGGGCTGAAAGTTTAATTTCAATTGCAATCACAATTGAATTTTCACCAAGGATTAAATTTTTTAGGTAGTACAACACAATATCCTTGATAATAACAAAATATCCTGGTCTCTGTGGGGCCTTATTGTGAGCAGACCCCTCTAACGCTATAGCTATAGTGTCGGCAGCTATAAACTTGTTCTGAATGTGATTCTTGTGTATTGACTCAGTATGGAAATATATTGCAAATCTAATGTCAGTGTGGCCTCAATCAGTGGTTCTCAACTGGTGGGTCGCGAGGATTTCCCAGAAAAATTTTTTCTATATTTTATCTATTGAAAAAGTATGAGAACACAAGCTGACTCTGTTAAAATTGTGTTTTTGATCATGTTTTCAGCTTTAAAGGTTTATTCAATACTGAAGTCAACAATAATCTGACAAAAAATACGTCACATCATTTACATATTTAAGATGAACAATATTTTATCATTTATTTTTATTTGGGGTCATAGGGTGATGGTGATCCCAGTTCAGAACCACTGGTCCAAATCTTATCCCTTATAAGTAATGAGATATTTTTCTAAAATAGTGCAGTCCTAATTTTAAGGTCCTAACAAAATGAACTTGTTAAAATGTTAATCATGTTATAAGGTTTTATCCATAAACTACCGGCCAAAGGTTTGGAAACACTTTTTATGTATCGTTTTTCTTTTTTCCATTTCCATTGTATAATTCTCATTAATACACACTATGAATGAACACATGGAATTATGTAGGAAACATAAAATGGTGAAATAACTCAAAATATGGTTTATAACATTGTGAAGAAAATGTCAAAAGTGAGTAAAGCAGTAATTAAAGAAGAACGTGGCTGTTTTGAAGAATCTATTTCACCTTTTTTGTTTAAAACATAATTCCATTTGTGTTAATTCATAAATGAATGCCTTCAGTGAGAATCTACAACGTAAATAGTAAATAGAAAAACCAAGACATAAAAAACGGTTGACCGTTAATGTACCTGGAGTGGTGTTATGTTTAATTCATTCATGTTTGTGTAATCCACTCAGGCCATACTATGATCAATGTCACACCGAGATAAAGCTCCTTAAGTTTTAAGGACCAGACAAATTCACCTAACTTGACTCTCTTCCTTGTGCTTCTGAAGGTTTTATTGGTAGCACTGCCCCTGTCACCAATGAACAAAATGATGAAGTGCACCCCCTGCTGTTTGGCCTCTGCATTCTATAATTACATCAAACCTACGTATATTTTCTAGAAACAATCTGTTAACTTAAGCAATCCAATACGAAATATCAAAGCTTAGTTTACTGTCAACATGTTTTCTGTCTTTGTCATCGTAGAGGTCCGTTGTCCCCCCATTACAAACCTGAAGAACATCTTGCTGTCGCCGCCTGCGTGTGGTAAGAGGGCCGTGTCTCCAGGTGCTGTCTGTCTGCTCACCTGTCGACAGGGATTCAGCCTCAAAGGAAACAGGAGAGCAGTGTGTCTGAGCTCGGGCAACTGGAGCGCCAATGTCCACAAAGCCCACTGCATAGGTACTTGCTACAGCTGTGTAATCTCAAAATGTTCTCCTCTGTCATTATTTTAAGTCTGATACAGAACATGATCGGATTATGATCTTTCTGAACCCACTGTAAGTGCTGTAAGAAAAGCCAAAAGGCTGTGTCAGTTGAAAGTAGAACGCAGTGGAAAAGAGGAACACCCCAGGTTAGTCGGTTCTGGTTTCTATCAGCCGTTCCTTTAGCTTTTACTGCTTTGAGAAACAGGTTGACTCTAATAACTCAAAGCACACACTGTGAGATTTCGCCACTCTTCACTCTGCCTCGTCTCGGGAGCCTTGTATAATGACATGCAGGGCTCCAGATGCTCTGTGCTGCAGCAGGTGGTGGGAAGTGTCTCTGCCGCCATCAATGTCCTCGTTTCTTTCCTTATTAAGACACTGCAGCCACTGAAGAGAGGGAGATGACCCACAAAGTTTAGCTCAGAAGGGAAGATTTCGTACATGGTATTGGTTTAGGAATAGCTTCATGAAGCAGAAACAATTTGTCGGAAAGCTCATCCTTTAGAGCATTTAGAAGGCAGACAATTGTTCAGTGCCAGATGTTGGTGCAGTGTCTGAATGAAAACCATACTTTCTATACTATATTGAACACATGCCTTAGCCACATTTAAATTCGCAACAGACAAAGTGTCACTCCCTCAAATGAAGAAATCAGAAGACATCCCAGTTTCTATTTGAAAATAACCAGATAATCACATAATGACTTAAGCGCACAGTGAAGTAAATGTCTGTGAATGTTATAATTGGACTCATTTATCTCTTCAGACTCGGAGCCTCCGTGGGTTCAGTGCCCTGACGATATTGTTGCTGAGACAGATGAGCGGCGTAACACTGCTGTGGTCGGCTGGACTGTGCCCACTGCAATAGACAACTCTAAAGAGGAGGTGGGCCCATGTTTCAGAAGGAGCTCTTTTGTTTTATTATGTGCCAGTCTGATACTAAAGTCATATGTACATTTATTTTCTATTGGACACAGGTTAGCTTATCATAAAAATACTAATAAAAAAGGTATATTTATATATGCAGTGTTCAGACCCAATAGATAGGTGCAGATCCATTCCATTGCTCTTAATCATACAGTAGTGGTGCTGTTTTTGAAAAGTACTACCTCTATATCAGCCAAACTGTTGATTTGTTAATCTAAGTATTTCCTGAACCCACGGTGAGCTGTTAGTAATTGACTTTTTGTGTTATTTGATTGCTCTCGGCATCTAGGTGTCTGTACAAGTGAAGCCTGTGTACGCTCCTCCCCAACTGCTTCCCGTTGGTAAAGAAACCATCACCTACATCGCCACTGACCGCTCTGGGAATCAAGCCAACTGCTCCTTTACTGTCACTATCGTTGGTAAGACGCACGGTGTTGTAAGAGCTGATTTATTCACTGCAAAAACTCAAAATCAAGCATGCACTGTGTAAAGTGATGTTAAATTTGCTTGAATTCAGAACATTTTACCTTATTTTGAGTGATGATGACTTGCCAAGTAAAAGGATCTGCCAATGGAACAAGTATTTTTGCACTAAAATTAAGAAAAAGCATATCATTCTAAGAAAATTTTGATTTATTATCTAATATTTAGTTTAAGAAGTTGTTTTTTCTTAATTTAAGTGCAAAAATACTTGCTAGTTTTACTTGGCAAGTCAACACTCAACATGACTCAAAATAAGGTCAAATATTCTGAATTCAAGCTCATTTAACTTAACGATATATCACTTTTTGCAGTGTGGGCTTAAAGTACTTCATTTCAGAATATAAATCTTGTATTAAGTAGTTTCAACTAAATTAAACATACAGTATTTACTATTACTATTGTCGTCTTTTTTGGCTTGTTGTATGACACTTCTGACTAATTTCATTTGAATTGCGAAAATAAAACTGCCAATAGGACAAGAACAATTCTGTTAAGGTATGTTCAGATGGCAAAAACGCTTGAAACGCCAGATTTGGACTCTTGTGTATTTTGAAGAGAGAAAATTATCATGCAAGCTCCACACAGAAAGGCCCGTGCAGCATTTGGTATGAACACTCCTTTACCCCTTTGGCATATACTGTATGTATGTTTACTGGAAAGAAGAAATAATGTATTGAAAGACGTCAGAAACACCCCACAACAAGCAAAATAATCTAAGTCAATCTGAATTTGAGCCATTTAAACTAATCTACATATTTTCTTTTTGCAGTGTTGTACATCAGCACTTTACCAAATCTGTGCTGCCCCACCCATTAACAACATTTTTGTCATTCTGAACTCCAATTGACACATACGCAGTCGGCCCCATCCCCCTGAGCAGGTGCCAAATGGGGTTACAGTAAAGAGCGAAAAACAGGGGTGTCCCATGTCAGCCACTCAATAATCACAGCAGTCGGGGGGGGGGGGGGGGGGAGC
>OMNZ01108692.1:49981-79748 GCA_900303255.1 Lesueurigobius sanzi
GGGGGGGGGGGGGGGGGGGGGGGGGGGGGGGGGGGGGGGGGGGGGGGGGGGGGGGGGGGGGGGGGGGGGGGGGGGGGGGGGGGGGGGGGGGGGGGGGGGGGGGGGGGGGCGCCCCGGGGGGGGGGGGGGGGGGGGGGGGGGGGGGGGGGGGGGGGAGGGGCGGGGGGGGGGGGGGGGGGGGGGGGGGGGGGGGGGGGGGGGGGGGGGGGGGGGGGGGGGGGGGGGGGGGGACTCGAGCGTGGTAGCTGTGAACATTTCCATATGTTATTATGGTGATGGAACGTTGAGGTTTTTATTGGAGACATGTGTTTAACTAGTGCCCCTCTTACTCTGCGCTGCTGCGTCCAAGAGTCAAATAACAAAGTAGTTAGTAGTTTAGCACGCACCTTCTGTTGCATCTATATACAGTGGATACACACGGTTGTCAGACCGCTAGCAGCTTTCTTTATATAGAGCTCTGGATTATGTCCACAAAACTGTGTGTTAGATGCACTGCAAAAAGGAATCTGAAGGAGTCGGGACTACTGGTGGAAATGAGCATTTTTGCTATAACCTGGTACAATGCATCTGTCCTTTGTGACCATGTTAAATTATACACTGTCCCTGTACAAATAAAATACATACCATACCACGAAGTCACATCTTCTTGAAATACGCACCGGTACATTTGTCTGCGATTTGAGTTGGTTAGTAAAAATTAGAACAATGATAAATCCAATTTTAGAGGTAGTAAGTAGTGTTTTCTTATTTTAATTCTTATTCCATTGGCAAAATCTTTTACTTGAGGTCATTTTTAACAAGGTATCAAGATTGCTGTGTGTGTAGTCACCAATTGTGATCTGGCAGAAAATTTTCTCTTCTTTATTTAATATACTTTTGGCCAAATGTACAGTATAACATTCCATACCACCTCCCTGGGTCAAAACTCTACACTGCTACAAAAAGCAAATTGAAAAAACCAAAACAAACAAAACTTCCAATCATTTATTTATAATTTTATTTTTTTACAAAACCTCCTGATCTCACTGTATCCTGGCTTTACTATGAAACAAGACTGTGTTTCTCTCTTTAGACAACGAGCCCCCGGTGATTGACAGGTGTAGGTCGCCGCTCCCAACCCTCGCCTCGGACACGGAGACAGCAGTGATCTGGGAAGTGCCACAGTTTTCCGACAACTCAGGTATGTGCCGTGTGTCAGGTGGCAGCTGATTACCAGAGATGTGCGTGATCTTTGTGCTTGCTGCTCCTGCTTCTTTCCACCCGTGATCCTTCTTTTCCATTCAGACCCTGGAAAAGTCTGCTTTATGTTATGGC
Organism: Lesueurigobius sanzi; assembly: GCA_900303255.1. Classification (NCBI taxonomy): domain Eukaryota; kingdom Metazoa; phylum Chordata; class Actinopteri; order Gobiiformes; family Gobiidae; genus Lesueurigobius; species Lesueurigobius sanzi. The sequence continues at coordinate 51,296 of OMNZ01108692.1, forward strand.
ATGTTTGACTCAACGTAAAGTTTTTGAAATCATAATTTAACATTTGTGGGGCCAATGATTGATTCTTTATGTGGTATATTGGTCTGCATTTGGCATAATTTGGTTGGATGCATTGAGTACTGTTTTACAGCCGCTCAGATGAAACAAATGACCCTCTTAACAAGGTCTTTCATGGTGAAGAATATTTTATTACAATTTTATGGCCAACTGTGTATTTATACGGCACCCGCCCTCTCTTTATTCATTAAATTCTTGCTTATGTTGCCACTGAAAAAGGGAGTGACAGAGAAATTTTGGCTGTTTGGATTTTATAAGCAACTGATTAGTCTCTCTTCATCTGAAGGCCACCCTGGTATGGTGCTGCTGCTGTGTTGATGCAGACCAGTCCTGTAAAGACACGTACCAAGGCAATTCACCCAAATAGACTAAATATCAAGTGCCGGTCTGCTTTCTCCTGGCACTCCCAGCTCAACCCAAACAGCAGTGGTGGTGACAGACAACAAACCAGACTCCTTCGGCTCCAGACCATAACCCGACCCATGTAATTCACTGGCTCTGGCGCCCCACTGGCACATAGAAAACACTACTCATAGATTTTTAAGCATTCTGACACATGCTCAGGGCATTGTTAAAGAAACCATGTTAAATGTGAGCCAAAATGTTCACATATCAATCATAGGTCCTGACATGTTGGACCTCCACCTGTCTGGATGTGCGCCCCTGTTAAACACACTCATGCACACACTTGTCCCACACACATTCTGTAATAACAGAGTCCTGTGGCTGCTCTGGGCCACAGCACGTCAGCCCAACGCTCTTCGACGTCAGTGTTTTGTTTTTCCAGGCCCACACCCTGATGCCAGGGCTATATATAGACCTGCCCTGATGCACATAAACACTGTATAGTGTAGACACCAGACTCCTAAGGCCAGACGTGTGTCAGGCTCTCTGGAATGATGCTGCTACTGTTACTATGTGTCAAAATGAGAACTGGAACAAAATGAGAGATCAGTTCTGTCAAGATCAGTCAATTTTCCCGCTTGAACCTTTTATGCAGAAACTTCCCACCATCTGCATCGAAAGTTCATGTATGAGTCACACTCATACAATATACAACACTGTGTAGTGTATATTGTGTCTGTGCCAAAGCTCATTTATGCTTGTTTAAATAAGTAAAGGGTAGACTCTTTCAAATATCCAGACATACCTGGGTGTAAAAACCAGTTGTTTAACATAACTCTTGGATGGTTTACTCTCCATGTGCATGGAGATGTGCAGCGAGACTGCCCTCTGTAGGATCCTTCTTCAGTTTAAGTCCTCATGATGTGGCTCAAGTGAATGTAAATGGAGAGCAGTTTTTGTTTGTTTTGCTTATTTGGCTGGGACAGTGCAGACACATGCATGTAAACACACACTCCGGATTGTAGCCTTCGCTAATTTCCATCCGTTGTCCCACATTTGCACTCACAAACTCACTCATTCATCCTGATCTATTGTACATGTTTTTAGTAGTTAGGGAAAGCACCCAGAGGAAACCTACACAGACATAGGGAGAACACACAGAAAGGCTAGCTGTGAAGTACGAGCGCTAACCACTCGTTAGACAGGCTCAGTGTCTGCCTGTTTTCAAATCACTTTTTAAAACGCACTTTTTCACATTAGCTTTCAATCTGTGAGTGACGTGTTTTGTTCTCTGATTTCCGATGTTTTTGTGATTGATTTGGCATAGGCTGCATCTTCTGTTTTACTGTTAATACTGTATTTTTCAGTATTATGACTTGTGTACGGCACTTTGGCCAATTGCAAAGTTTTTAAAGCCCGTTATCAATAAAGTTGGCAGGGTATGATAACCACTGTACTACCGTGCCGCCTTTAAATTTGATTAGTTCAGCTAATACTTTCATTATTACTAAACAGCTTGTGCATGTTTTTTCCAGAGAACACAGAATACTTGATATGCATACACTAAATAAGAGCAGATTTTGCTTACATTTTTTTTCTACAGCTGGTCGTCTAACAGTGAAGAGTTCCCACACTCCCGGCTCCTTGTTTCCTGTTGGAGAAACTCTGGTTCAGTACACTGCCTCTGATGCTGCAGGAAACAGTCGTACTTGCAACCTTACTGTAACTGTACAAGGTCAGTATGTTGAACCATTTATTGTGATTTGACATTCTCACTTATAGCTCTGTTAAGGATCCTTTGATAAATATAAATATTTGTTTAGGGACAACATGTGAGCAGCCGTACACGCCAGTGAACGGGGAGTTTGTGTGTTCTGAAGAAGAGAATGGGGTGAACTGTACCCTTCACTGTAAAGATGGCTACAGCCTCACGCAAGCTGCAGTGCACTCTTACTTCTGTGCCTACAATGGAGTCTGGGAGCCACCCTCCTCCTCTGACAGGCCAGACTGCTCAGGTAATGATCGCTACTTTCATTCAAAACAAATGATGTTTATTGGCTCTGAAATATTCAATTCTGTTTGACTACAGTGAACCGTGTTGCAAATAACGGATTTAAGCCGTTTGAGATGTTGTTCAAAGCCACTCGCTGTGATGACCTGGACCTGGTCAAGATATTTGCTGGGGAGTTTAACACTAAACTGGAAAGCTTGGTAAGGACCATGAGTCTCTATTAGCTTAGCATCCAACACCCCAATCCTTAGTCTATAAACCTGCTGCATTTTGTCTTTAGCTCCCAAACCTCTGCAGCAGTGATGACGTCACGTGTAAGCTGGAAGTGATGTCTCAGGGAAACTGTCTGGAGTACAATTATGATTATGAGAATGGCTTTTCAATTGGTTAGTATCTTATAATTAGAAGCCCCTATTGTTCTACACTGAATTTATCCTAAATGATATGATCTCTCTGAAAAACATCCTTTAGCTCCTGGAGGGTGGGGTCCGCAGGGAAACCAGGATTATTCCTACTTTGAGTCAGGCTTTGCCCCAGGCACCAGACAGCTTCCCAGTCGAGGTCAAAACAGTAAAGTACCGACCCATCATCGAACCAAGAGGCACAGGAGGATCAGAGGGCCCACACGAGACCAAAAGATTCAGATATTCTTTAACATTACAGGTAAAGTAATGCTCACCGCTGCTTACTCAGATATTTGGTTTGATATTTATACTAATCTAAGCCCATTTTCCCAGCAAGCATTCCTTTGCCTCTGTCAAGGAATGATTCCACGGAAGTGGCCAATCAAAAAAGGCTGCTGCGCACTCTGGAACAACTCACCAATCGACTGAAGCGAACACTGGCCAAGCAGCAACTGTCCAACTTCCACCTGTCGTCTCAGATGATTGTAGCTGATCCCAAATCACTCGAGGGCAGGAAGGCATCACTTTTCTGTCGGCCCGGTTCAGTTCTCAGAGGCAGAATGTGTGGTAAGTATTTAGTATTTGTTTTTAGTATTTCTTATAGGGCTAATTCTACACTTAGCTTATTCCATTCATTGATCTGTTTCAGTCCAGTGTCCAGTGGGTACCTACTTTTCTCTTGAATATAACGAATGTGAGAGTTGCTGGCTGGGGTCATACCAAGACGAGGAGGGCCAGCAAGAGTGTAAGTCCTGCGCTGAAGGAACCTCTACGGCTTATCTCCACTCTCGCAGCATGAATGAATGCAAAGGTACCACTAGATGATCTGTATACTGTATTTGTCCTCAACCAACACAGTATCCCATGCTACAATCTCTATTTTGCTTGTTTTTATTTCTTCAGGACAGTGTAAGCCTGGTAGTCACTCCTTGAACGGACTGGAGATTTGTGAATCCTGTCCTCTGGGACACTTCCAGCCCGGTTATGGTGCCAGAGAGTGTTTCGTCTGTCCTGATGAGACCTCCACTGTGACCAGGGGATCAGTGGACGAGATTGAATGTGGAGGTGATTCAAGGACTATGACTGTCATTTTAGCCTCATGTCTACTATTTCAGATAGACACACAGAGTTACGTTATACTTCTGTAAAAAAAAATATTCCTAACCACCTTAAAAGGAAAAAATAACAAAGGACCTATTCAAAAATGCAGACTGTGAGCTCACATAATATGTCTATTATGATATTTTCCAACCGACAAAGACATTCTTGAGTGATGACCTGTCATTGCGTTCCTACTGCTACTTTTGAACTCTTTCTGTGCCTTTTTCCTTGGACAGTTCCTTGTTCACCTGGTCATTTCTCCCGGAGTGGCTTGGTTCCCTGTTACCCGTGCCCTCGAGATTACTATCAGCCTGATCATGGGCGCTCATACTGTCTCTCCTGCCCCTTTTATGGGACTACCACCAACACAGGAACAACAACTATCCAGCATTGCTCTAGTAAGTCAAGACTCCACATATAACATTATTGAGATACTGATGGTGAGCATAGATTATTGTAAAAACAGTTTCATGGTACCCAGCCGTTAGTGACAATAATACCCACTGATTTTCGTGTTGTTTGTCAGCATTGTATGTATTTTATTTGGGTGTCATCGTCAGGCTTTAGCTCAAGTTTTCTTCCAAAGGAGGAGAGTGTCACCGCTGCTCCAGTCGTGGAGGTGGTGGAGGACTACCAAGCCAGCAGTCAGGTACATATTTAGATTTTTAAATTTAGATTTAGAATAGTGTCATGTTGGATACATATTTTTATTTATTTAGACTTGCATAATTACTGTGCTCCAATGGATATTTCTGCAGGTTTTCCATGAATGCTTCCTGAATCCCTGCCAGAATAAAGGGACATGTGAAGAAATCGGAGCAGGATATGTCTGCACCTGTATGCCAGGATTCACAGGTGGGCAGTGTTTAATTTTAATTTTAATATTTTAAATTATGTGTTCATTTGATTATGTATTTATATACTCTATTTCATTTGTGATAAAATACATAAAGAAAATAGTGTTTCTCCTGACACGTTCTAAAATGACATAAGTCTGAACATTAGGAGTGAGTGGAAGTATTAGTTCTTATTGATGACAGCAGCACTGTTGTGTTACAAGTGGCGCTGTGATGAAAACCATTGAGTCGTGTTTATGAAATGTGTCTCTCAGGTGCTAAATGTGAGGTGGACATAGATGAATGTGACTCCGCTCCCTGTCAAAATGGAGCCCTGTGTAAAGACGGTCTGGGAGACTTCCAGTGCCAGTGCCAGGCTGGGTTTCTAGGTAAGTCCACAGTAAATACAGCCATGTGCCAATAAAGGTAATAATTATTGTGAAGGATTTCAGCAGCTTTGAACTTTGAAATCTTGGCATTAATTGTTGCCCCGTGTGTTTTAGGGTCTTTATGTGAAGCTGAAGTGAATGAGTGTTTGTCCTCTCCCTGTTTAAATGATGGTATCTGCGTGGATGAGGTCAACAGATTTTCTTGTAGCTGTGTTGGTGGCTTCACAGGTTTGTTTATGGGATTTTATTTCTGTATGTCTGACTAAACACATTTGTAAAAAAAAAAAAATCTTATCAAACTTGTTTTTTACAGGGTCTCGTTGTGAACTTGAGATCGATGAATGCCTCTCAAACCCTTGTCTGAATGAAGGTGTCTGTGAAGACCTGACTGGAGGCTACATGTGCGTTTGTGCTGTGGGCTTTTCAGGAGATCGCTGTGAGATCAACATTGATGAATGCAACAGCACCCCTTGTCTAAATGGAGGCTATTGCCTTGATGCAATTAACAACTTTAGGTAATAAAAAAAGAAAATCATAAAATGTAATATCATGGACTAAAATCACAGTGGAAAGCCAACTAATGTAATCAATTGTAACTTCCCTGGTATGCTGATTTCTGTGTGATCTCCTCAGGTGTCAGTGTGTGGAGGGCTACATGGGGAGACTCTGTGAAGTGGATGTGAATGAGTGTGACCCAAACCCTTGTTTAAATGGTGCCAACTGTTTCGACGGCCTGGGCTCCTTCACCTGCCGCTGTCTCCCTGGGTTCAACGGAACCAGGTGTGAGACAGGTACTATATGTAGGACTTATGAGGTGGAGAGTGTGTGGTAGTGTTGTTTTGTTTGATGAATAATAATAACGAGGTCTGTAGACAAATATTCAACACAGAATATATCATTTGACTTTTAACTGTTTTTCAGAAATGTCATCTGCCTTCAATCTTGATTTTGAGGTGTCTGGGATCCACGGATATGTGATGATGGATGGTGTCATGCCAGCGCTGACCGAGATCACATGCACTTTTTGGATGAAGTCTTCAGACACGACCAATTACGGCACACCCATCTCCTATGCTGTGGAAGGCAGTGACAACGCATTTCTGCTCATAGACTACAATGGGTCAGTGTTATATTCAGTTTAAGCATTCCACATGAAATATATAAAGACTGCCCTTTGATGCATCAGACATTTTCCTCTGATTCAGATGGGTTCTGTATGTGAATGGAAAGGAGCGGATCACTGACTGCCCTGCTGTGAACACTGGGCAGTGGTACCACATTGGCGTGTCATGGAGGAGCTGGGACGGGGACTGGAGAATCTACATCAATGGAAAACCATCAGATGGAGGCAAAGGCCTTTCTGTGGGGACCACTATCCCAGGTGTAGAGCCATTTTCAACCTGGCTATCTTTGTAGTTTCTTTCGATTATATATTTACAGTACATCTGTATGCTGCAGGTGGCGGGGCTTTGGTGTTAGGTCAGGACCAGGACCAAAGGGGTGACGGCTTTAACCCCGTGGAGTCTTTTGTTGGATCCATCAGTCAACTCAACATATGGGACAGGGTTCTAACACCACAACAGGTTCTCCTTATGCAAAACCTTTACTTGTTTTATATGCTCTACATAAACATTATATAACGGTATATTATAGTATATTGTACTGTTAATCACATTTTATAAATAATGTTTTTTTCAGATTAAGGTCCTGTCCAGCAGCTGCCCAGCATCTCGTGTTACTCACAGAGGCAACGTACTGGCCTGGCCAGACTTCCTTAACGGAGTGGTGGGGCGTGTCAAAGTAAACCAGAATAGCATTTTCTGTGCAGGTAAAAACAGTTTATTTACAGTGTAATACAGATGAGCTCCATATGATTGTGACTATAACAGTAACATTACACCTTTTCTTTTCATTTTACAATCTTTTCAGATTGTCCTAAGTTGGAGAACGCTGTGCCTCACCTTCATGTTTCCACTGTGGAGCTAAGTCCTGGGGCTCAGGTTCAGTTGTCTTGTGATCCTGGCTTTTACCTGGTGGGGGAGCCAGTGCTGCAGTGCCAAAACAAAGGCGAGTGGAGCCATGCTGTGCCCACATGTGAACGTAAGTCTGTGTTTCTATGAAAATAAGAGTGACACGTTAAAGAGAAACTTAGCTTAGATATTTTTCTGTGTATAAATAGGTGTTTCTTGTGGACCTCCCCGTCCTCTGGAGAATGGGTTATTCCAGGGAACAGAGTTCCATGCTGGCAGCTCTGTCATGTATCAGTGTAACATTGGATTTTACCTTTTGGGAGATGCAAAGGTGCACTGCACAAACAGTGGCAAGTGGGGAGGAAATCCACCTGCGTGTCTTGGTACCTGTTAACAATATATTGCCACTCAAGCATTTTTGATAATGTTGTGATATAAATGAATGTGTTTAAATTGTTTTGTTTGTAAGATGTGGATGAGTGTGCTCTGGGCTCTGACTGTGATGAGCATTCCCGATGTCAAAATACAGATGGTTCCTACACATGCACCTGTGTCCATCCTTACAGTGGTGATGGCAAGAATTGTACTGGCAAGTAAAGAATTTGTAAAAGAAAGTATGTAAATTGGTTGATATTAGAAGATAAATAATAAATGAGTGATTATATTTTTTATCAGAGCCAGTTAAATGTGAAGACCCAGGTGCTCCTGAAAATGGCCACAGAGATGGTCGTAAGTTTCTCATGGGCAGTGAGATTATGTTCGGCTGTGATCGTGGCTATGAGCGGATAGGGCCCGCTCGCCTTGTGTGCCTAGAGACAGGAGAATGGGCCGATACTTTCCCCTACTGCAGAGGTAGGTGATCCGCCATCTTTCATTCTAACAGGTTCGTCACCACTAGAGGGAACCAATGTCATTTCTGAATAATCAAATTAGTCTCTAGTGCTACAAAGCATTATGTGTTATTTTCTCTTTAAACTGCTTTAATACGAAATATTTATTTTGTTGTCGTTAAACTTTTCTTCATTCTTCATAATTCTTATAGACTAAAATCTATTTTGTGCTTTAGCTCTTTCCTGCCCAACGCCAACTGTTCCAGAAAACTCCATTATGATAGGAAATAACTTTACCTACGGAAGCAAGGTGACTTTCAGGTATTAGTGTATCTCACATTTCCAAAATATAATATTCTATTATTATTATTAGTTATTTTCTTATATATTTTCTAAATGCTCCTCTTTATGTATTTTTATTTAGTTGTAAGGAGGGCCATTTCCCTCAGATTCCCTACGAGTTCCAGTGTCTTGCGACGCAAACTTGGAGTGGGTCTCCGCCCATTTGTCACCCGATTATGTGCGGTGGACCCCCGATTGTTTCAAATGCAGACTATACCCTGAACTCCAACACCTACATGTCCAGAGTCGTGTACACATGTCTGGAGGGATACAGGTATGAAAGAGCCACCAGTGTGTTGCTGTTGCTCCTTTTCTTGTGTTGTGTTTTACTCTTAAGTGTAATGTTCTTGCAAAGACCACAGGGCTCAATGGAGATGGTTTGTGAAGCATCCGGAGAATGGAGCAGACCTGTCCCTCGCTGTGTGAGCATCATGTGTGGTGAACCGGCTGCTTTAACAGACGCTGAGACAATTGGAGAAAACTATGAATTGGGAAACAAAGTGTTTTATGTGTGCAAAGAAGGGTAAATATTGCCTAAGTTATTTCTATATGTTTATTTAGGTACAGGTTATTATAAGTGTAATAAGTACTGGTGAGTGAGTGAGTGAGTGAGTGTGAGAGAGAGAGAGAGAAACAGACAGACAGACAGACAGACAGACCAGGGGTCTCACTCACTTGGACTAGACCAGGGGTGTCTAGTCCAAAGGTTTTTCACAGAGGCCTGCATATTGACATGTACAGCATGAAGGGCCACAGATCCGTGACCAGTGCATTCAAACATTCAACTATAGGTGTATTTCATAGGCAAAGATTCTTCAGTCTTCATCTGTACTCTGTAGTTGAAGTGTAGGACATTTAGATCTTAGTCCAAAGATCGTCATCAGCTTAATAAAGACTTGAACACGCACGTTATTAAGATGACAATCTTTGGACTAAGATCGAAACGTCCTTCACTTCAACTACAGAGTACAGATGAAGACTGAAGAATCTTTGCCTACGATGGACAACTCCTGTACAACTGAGAACCTACACAGATATAGGTGTCTTTAAACCGTGTCCCACATGTTTATTTAGGCATGGAGCCATAATGCTGCTCTGTCTCACAATAAATGTTACTTTTTAGGTTTTAATTGTGTGGAATTATTAAGATTGCAGTGAAAAGTACCATCTGGTGATGAAGAGGCCTGAGGGCCACCAAAAATTGGTCTGAGGGCCACATTTGGCCCCTGGGCCGCACCCAGACGTGCCTGGCAGGGGCGTCACACTGGGGGGGTAAAGGGTACTGATTACCCAGGGCCCAAGGCAAGGGAGGGGCCCTTCGAAGTCTGTTCATAAATAGGCCTATATGTATCAGGGGCCCCATCAAGATAGTTTGTACCCAGGGCCCACAATTTGGTGTAACGCCCCTGGTGCCTGGTGTAGACTCTCTCCTGGCTCCCTGGTGCAGACTGTCATGTCCTTGGGCAAGACACTTCATCCAACACTTGTGTGAGTGGTTGATGGTGGTCGGAGGGTCAGACATTAAGACATTATGCAGGATCTGTTTCATCCAGCTTATTCGCTGTTCACACTATTGCCCTCTGGGAGGCGCTATAGGTCTGTAAAGGGCCACACTTAAAGGTGATGAACAGCTTTTACTCCCAAGCGAAAAGAGGCCTGAACTCTGTGTAGGTACTGATGCTGTGAGCAGGAGCAATTTATAGACTACCTGATTCTGATGTGTGAGTGTTTGTACTTTTCTTTTTTATACTTGAGACCACTGTGGAGCAGCTTTTACAATTTCGTTGTGCATTAAAGGGATTGTGATTTTGAGGGTCTGTTGGCAGTCTACCTTTGGGGCAACTGTGGCTCAATTACTTAGATCTAACTATCTGAAGCCCACCCCCTTAATTTGCATTTAGTGAGAGGAATCAAGAAAAGAATAAAGCAGGGTGTAAAAATAAAAGAGGAAAAAAATAAAACATAAATGATTGAATAAATAAATAAATAGGGCTTTTTGTTTTAAGCACAAAAGAGGTGTTTAATGATCACTATATTTTCTCATCATTTGTAGTGATATATATATATATATATTTTTAATTATTAGCCAATGTGGGCATTTATTTTATTTATTGATTTATTTATTATTTTGTCAGTTTTAGCCCTCCATACTAAATATTACCATCTTTATTTGTTTTAGATACACCCTGATTGGTCCTGAGAGCAGAGAGTGTCTCTCCTCTGGACAGTGGAGTGACAGTTCTGCTCAGTGTGTGCCCCGCTCCTGTGGACCCCCTCCTGCCATAGAGCATGCAGAGCCTTATGAGAGCCATCAGCTGTTTGGAGACACAGCTAACTACTACTGCACTGACGGATACACCGCCAGCAACAACTCCAAAATGATCTGCAACGCTCTGGGACAGTGGACGCCCCCCGATGGAATGGATGCTCCTCTCTGCATTGCGAATTTCTGCTTGCGGCCTCCCGACCTGCCACATGCAATTTTAGATTCATCCAACAAACCCAAATACAGCAGCAACAGCGAAGTGAGCTACAAATGTGAGGAGGGCTTTGTGCTAAACACCGCAGCCACTCTCAGATGCCTGATGGGAGGGGAGTGGGATCCCTCACCTTATGACGTCAGCTGTGTGCCTGTGAGGTGTGCCAAGCCTGAGAGCATCGACCGAGGCTATGTGATGGGCACTAATTACAGTTTTGGAGCCGTGGTCGCCTACAGCTGTGATAAGGGCTTCATGATTCGAGGGGAGAAGAGGCGAACCTGTAAAGCAGATGGAGAGTGGGGAGGGGTTTTGCCCACATGTGTGCCTGTGTCCTGCTCCACACCTCCTCTGTTAAAGAATGGGTACATACAGGTAAGCTGCTTTACTTAAAAACAAAACAACAAACATATTATAATAATAATAGTTCATTTCATGTCTTTCCAGGCCAGAGGGAGATTTACGTTCAACAGCAAAGTGACCTATGCCTGTAATGCGGGCTACAGAATGGTGGGTCGGCCAGATCGGGTCTGCCAAGCTAACCATCAGTGGTCCAACAACGACCCTCCCACTTGTGTCCTTTTGACCTGTGACCCTCCTCCTGGCATAGTCCATGGACATTACAAAGGATCTGAGTTCCAAGTGGGGCGCAAAGTGGAGTATGTCTGTGACGAGGGCTACGAGCTGATTGGGGACGCCGTCTGGACCTGTCTGAAGTACGGCAGGTGGGATAAAACTAAGAGGCCCCGGTGCTCACCAGTGCAGTGCCCCGAGCCGCCGCTGGAGGAGAACCACCTGTTGTTGACTGGACTGGACACAGAGACGGGGACAGTGCAGTTGTCCTGTGAAGAGGGCTACACTCTGGAGGGGGCTCACATTCTGCGCTGCACCCCTTCTCAAGAGTGGAACGATACATTCCCTGTGTGTCAAAAGGTGTTCTGTGGTAATCCTCCTGCTGTGTCGTTTGGAGGGCCTTCTTCACCTTTGGGACACTTTCCTTTCGGCTCAGTGGTGGACTACATGTGCATGGATGGGTTTACATTAAAGAGAGAGAAGTCTGTTTCCTGTATGGCTAATGGGCAGTGGAACAGCCCGTTCCCTGAGTGTGTTCCTATGGAGTGTCCTCAGCCTGCAGTGATTCCCAATGGCATTGTGGATGTGCAAGGTCTGATGTACCTCAGTAAGGCTCTGTACAGCTGTAAGACTGGGTATCATTTAGTCGGAAACTCTACTGTGCTCTGTGGAGATAAAGGTCTGTGGATTGGAGGAGTTCCGTCCTGTCGGCCGGTTGAATGTACAGCTCCTAAACAGATTGCAAATGGAAGATTAGTGTTCACAAAACTACAGTTTGGTCACAGTGCCACATATTCCTGCCGACGAGGTTACCGCCTGCAAGGCCCAGAGACTCTGAAATGCCTGGCGTCAGGAGAGTGGAATGCAGCGCCTCCTACCTGTGTGCAAATATCCTGCTCACCTCCCCAAGCCATTGAAAACGGTTTTGTGGAAGGCCAGGAGCACACTTTTGGTGTCACTATTTTCTACAGCTGTTTCCCTGGGTTTCAGTTGGTTGGACAGGACCACCTGACATGTGAAGAGTCAGGATGGTCCAGTTCAGTTCCCATCTGTGTGGCATCTGACTGTGGTCTCCCTCCTCACATTGACTTTGGAGAATATGTGAGAGTGACAGAAACACGTGACACGTTATCTTCACCCATGGACATAAGCTTCGTCCAAGGGACTGTGATTGAGTACCGCTGCCTGAAGGGTTATGACCTGACCAGCGCCACTCGACTGGTGTGTGAGGAGAATGGGGGCTGGAATGGCACAGCTCCATTGTGCGTCCCAGCAGAGTGTGAGAGCCCCTCCAGCCCAGAGCATGGCAGAGTGAGTGTGACTGACACCTCTGTAGGCACTATGGCCCAATACTTCTGTGAGGAGGGCTATGAGCTGGAGGGAGAGTCCGTCAGGCACTGTGTTTCTGGGCCACTTTGGGCCAGTGATGCACCTGTGTGTCGGGCAGTGTCCTGCGGAGACCCTGGACCTGTTGAAAATGGGACAGTGCGTGGAGCCGCTTTTGTGTTTCTTCAGGTTCTGCATTATGAGTGTACTCCCGGCTTTCTGCTCAAAGGAGCAGCCACAATCACTTGTCAGGCTGATCGACAGTGGGATAAGCCAAAGCCTCATTGTGAACCAGTCTCTTGTGGTCCTCCAGACATTCCTGAGGATGTATCCTATAGAGGAGATGAATTCACGTACAGCCAAGAGGTCCAGCTGAACTGTCCCTCAGGCTTTATGTTAAAAGGTGAAGCAGTCAGTGTTTGCCAGGAGGATGGCACCTGGAGTCATGGAGTCCCCACATGTGTCCCTGCTCAGTGTGATCATCCTCCAGCTGTGGACCATGGCAGTGTGCTGGGTTCTGACTTCACCTTGAACAGTAAAGTTAGATATGAGTGTGACGAGGGATACACACTGACAGGAGCAGCTACACGCCACTGTCTGTCCAATGGACTTTGGGATCAACCCCCTCCTTGTTGTGACATCATCAGCTGTGACCCTCCTGAAGACATCAGTCACGGTTTTGTCAATGGTTCCAGCTTCAACTACCAAGATGTTGTAGAGTATGTCTGTTTTGAAGGCTATGAAGTTGTTGGAAATCCTATCCTCCGCTGCACTGCTCAGGGTTTCTGGTTAGGGAACGTGCCTCGGTGTCAGCCCTGCCTCTGTAATCTTCCAGTCCTAAAGTATGGAGTTGTTTTGGGCCATGACCGTGCTTGTGGGGCCAATGTCCAGTTTCAATGTGATGAAGGCTATAAGCTCTTGGGCCCCTCTCAGGCTGTGTGTGATAGAGGAGGAGCCTGGAGCCCTGGAGTGCCTCTGTGTAGCCGCGGCAGGTGCAGTGTCGCCCCTCCCACAGTTCTCAACGCTGTCCTCCAGGGCAGAAGTGGCTCTTTTCCAGACACTGTCATCTACAAGTGTCACCCTGGATACCACATGAAGGGCTACCCACAGGTATCGTGTGGAAGAGAGGGACGATGGGGAGAGTCTAGACTTAGCTGTGAGCCAATGAACTGTGGGAAGCCTCCAGACGTGGAACATGCTCACTCTGTGGGAGGCAATTACACGTTTTCAAGTCAAGTCACATATAGGTAAATAATTACATCACATAAGTGTGACTGTATTTGTTAGAAAATCTGCCTTATGTAAATGTCATTATTCTTTAGCTGCAAAGATGGATATGAGCTGAGCACACAGACCACGTCTATAACCTGCTTGAGTGATGGCACCTGGTCCAAGCACAGCGTTCGGTGTAGCCCATCTCCTTGTCCACTCCCTGGTAACGTCTCTGTTCCTAATTTGATCGTTACTGGGAAGCAGCTCACTGCTGTCGGAGCCACAGTGTCTCTGTCGTGCTCTACCGGTTTCTACCTGCAGGGGTCAGCGCGAGCAGAGTGTCAGGTTGGAACTGTGGACTCTTAAGTTTCTGTTATGAAAAGCACGTGTACAATTTATTTAATCTTTTATTTATTTTTATGAGTAGCTGGGTGGAAACTGGAGTCCAAGCATCACTTCTGTTTCCTGTGAAACTGTGGTATGTCCCAAACCATCTCTACTTGTCCATGGAGTCACTGAGGGAGACAGCTTTAACTATGGAGATTTTGTCAAGTATTCTTGTCTCCCTGGATTTGAAATGAAGGTATTTCTCCCTGCTTTCTTTAGTTTATTTATTTGTTTTGAAAAATATTGTTTTAAAAATACTAAGAAACACTAAGAAACAAAAAAGCATTAGATTAAAAATAGAAAAGACTGTGATGTCTCAGTGGAATATTTCAAAGGAAATCAATTCTTGGCATCATGATAACTGTAAAAGGGACTTCTGACTCACAGTAGACTTTTATACTGACAGAGCAGGGATCAGATTACAGAGTCACGTGATTTCTCCTCTGGACTCCGTGGAACAGAAAGAGCTGAGTCACTGCCAGTTACTGATACATTCAGGCCCTGCCTTTTCCTGCGCATTTCTGCAGCATTGTCTCACAGACTGTGTAAACAGACAAAGCATTTCCAGTTATTTGAACCATTACTCAATTTAGTAATAAAAATGGATTTGAAATAATAGTTTTTCTATTCAAGTGTATCAAGAAGACACATTTTGTTTTCACAGGGTGATGCCATTCAGACCTGTAGAGGAGATAGGACCTGGAGTGGCACCCAGCCCTTGTGTGTTGGTAGGTTTGTTTACATGCTTAACATAGACCTATATATAGGTAGATGAGAAACTTGGACACACCCTACAGTACAATGAGTATAATGCTATAGGTCTAGTAAAGTTAAAAAAAACAAAAAAAAAACTGCTGAACTGGCACTCATTAGCAACTATGTATGTGCTTTTGTGTTCTGCTGCAGTACAAACCTGTGGACCTCCTCCCATTGTGACAAATGCCTATGTCCACACAACCGGCGAGACATACCTACACAATGCCAGTTATCATTGCAATCCAGGCCTACAACTTGTAGGTCCAAAGACTCTTACCTGTCTTGATAGTGGTTCTTGGAGCCTGCCTGTCCCCTCATGTGAAGGTATTCATTTTAAGAAGAAACTCAACATTATTATTATGAGCACACAGTTTTATTATAAAATAATTGTTCTGTGCCAGTTGCCAGGGGCTGCAACAGTCCCAAACAGATTCCCCATGGCAAAGTGCAAGAGCACAACTTAAACACGGGGCGTGCTGTGGAGTTTCAGTGTGATAAAGGCTACTCGCTGCTGGGGGAGACACTGGTGGTGTGTATGGGAGGCAACACATGGAGCTCCAGTTTTCCCACCTGTCAACGTGAGACTCTTTGTACTGTACTGTATCTGCATTTTTCTGCATGCGAGTACATGACATGGCTGACACACCCTGTGGTTTCTGTCTGGCTTCTATCTATATGTGTATGTTGTTGCAATAGTTTGCTGCAACTGTTTGCTTGTACAACAAGGGAGGAGTTTATTGTCTACTTCTCATTTTCAGTTTTCCTATTGGTCACAGAACCAAACGTTATTAATCAAACAGAGGATGTGTAATTTGCAGCAGGCATATGTGAATGGGGAAACTTGCATTAATAGTTAATTAATCCTTTTATTTACCACAGCTAAGCCCTGCCAGGCTCCCCCAAGTTGGAGGCAGCCCATCACAAACAATGGTTCTAAGCAAGAGTTTTATGTGGGGCAGTCGGTGCGGGTCTCATGTCCTAAAGGTCAACAGGTTAAAGGCAGTGGCACTGTCACCTGCAGACCAGACCAGAGCTGGAGCCCCATCAGCTCTGCGTGTGAGAGTAAGTACTGTGTGTTTAAATGTTTTACATGGGATATCATTTGCATTGCAATTGGGACACTATACCATTTGTGTAGCGCAGAGCTGCATGAAGCTGTCTAGTGTGGCATGTTTCCAGTTTTCCTCCAAGCACAAGAGCTCATTTCAATAACTCTCCTGTGTCTGTCTTTTTATTGTAACAAACCAGGTGCTTTCAAACGCCGTGTCATGTGTTCTGGCCTAATTATGAGCACTCTTGGGCTACTATAGCAACCTTTGTCACATGCTCGTCTGATGTTTCTTTAGCTCATTTGTGCCAATTATTCAAACACAATAAGTGTAATCTATGTTGCTATGACTCATTGTTTGCATCTCTGAGCTTTTTTTTCTTGCCATGTTCAACATAGACCTTTGAAAATGTGTGTGCAGAGAATGCATTTCACTCTGAGAAAGTGTCTATTAATACTATTTTAAAACCGTGCCTGATGCTCTCAAATGGTGAAGTGGATGGAGTTTCTATAACACAGGATTATATCATGATCAATTACAGTATCAACAATCTGATTACAACACAGAAATAACCAGTGTCCATGTGGGCTGTTGTGCAGGGGTGTCCTGTGGCCCCCCTCTCCATGTGGCCAATGGGGTGGTGCGGGGGGCAGTCTTCCAGTTTGGGGATGTAGCAGTGTATTCGTGCTTTGGGGGCTACACCATGGAGGGCATCGGCCGGAGCAGGTGTCTGGAGAACGGCACCTGGACGCACCCTCCTACATGCAGAGGTAGCAAGTGTATGACCCCCAGCTCTCTCAGTGAACTCCACGTCTTCCTGGGCACGCTTACTTTTCCCGTCTGCTTCCTCTAATCTTCTGCGACTGTCTGCTTGACTCTTTGCAAGATTTTCGTAACACATTTGCCTGGTTGTGTCGCTGTATTTTGAGTCAAATAAAGACTATACAGTTGTCCTCATATGTTTAGAGGGTATGAAAACGTATGCATTTAATAGAATATGAATGATAACACACAAACCTTTATTTCACTCATTCATGGTTAGTGGTTACGTGAAGCCATTTATTGTAAGAAAAAAAAAATGTTTGTTTACGCTTTTCAACTAGAAACTAGCCAAATGTCCATGATCAAAAGTTTACATATTTTGCCTCTTGAAACAAGAGAGCCCAAACAGTCCTGTATTTCAGCTGAAGTGAGTTTTTCTTTGCTAGTGAACAATTTTCCTGGCAGTTGTTGAAGGTCATTAAACGTTAGATCAGGGACGTTTGAGTAGTTTCTGTTTCATTATCATTTCAAAAGAGTAAACTCAGTTATTTGGCAATAAATGGCTTCGCATAACCACTACATTTTTGTGTGTGTTATCATTCATATTCTATAAATGGCCAAAATATTAAAAGGGTATGTAAACTTGTATATACTACTCATTTTAACATCCAATGTAAAGCACATGTGTACTAACTGGTATTTGGATGACTTTAGTAAGAATACTGCAAATATGTTGGACCCCAGGAAGAATAGCGACAGCATGACTGCGCTAATGGGGATCCTTTCAATAAACAAACAAACAAATGTCTGAATTTGAAAGGATCAGCCTGCCTTACCATTTGAGCTCGCGCCATGTCATTCTCAAGCCCCTGTCTCAATAACACTTGTCCTCTAAAGCTCTCGTGTGCAGCTTTCTGATGTGATGTTCTGATAAATGTTATTTTAATCTTTGCTTTCTTTGTTCTACTCTATGGTGAATCAATTCTGTGTATTGATGGAAAACTAACTTATTGTCAATTTGATGTGTCCATGTTCTCTACAGCAGTGTGTTGGTTGCAGTGCCAGAATGGAGGGTTCTGTCAGAGACCAAACACCTGCTCATGTCCTGAGGGGTGGATGGGGCGACTCTGTGAAGAGCGTACGGGTTTACCCTTATCGTACAGTATTAGTCACCTAACATGATTTCTCTTCTCACTTATGCTTTCCATTTACTATGTTTCAGCTATTTGCATCCTGCCCTGCCTAAATGGAGGCCGCTGTGTGGCCCCCTACCAGTGCGAGTGTCCCTTGGGTTGGACAGGCACCCGGTGTCACACTGGTAAGCGCTTCAGTGCAGAGGAAACTCTAAGTACCAGGGTTGCCCACACATCATCACCCCCTACCTGACTGACGTCACAGCTATTAAAATTCACTGCTGGGCTACACGGAGCAGCTCTGATGCTTTTTTTTGTTGTCTCTCAGCGGTGTGTTCATCCCCATGTTTGAATGGAGGCAGGTGCATCAGGCCCAACAGGTGCCACTGCAGCCCAGGGTGGAGTGGACATGACTGCTCCAGGTAATTACACATAACAGGAAATAGGAAAACACTGCATCAGCAAAAGTCTCACTGCATGTTATCATGTTTAGTTTATTTCTAATGTGTATACAATATGTGAGAGTTGATAATAGAAAGTACATGAACGAGACACAGCTGCTGTTGGGTCAGATTTGAGCTGCGTGACTCAGTTCCAGTGCATGAGGGGGACTCTGGGACTTTTCCAGTTCTCAGTGCACATGACTGGAAACAGTGAGAGCAGCCTCTCTCAGGAACTTACTTAATTTCAGTTTTTTTTAGTACTCCTACTTGAACCTTACACATTTTCCATAATTGCATAGAATTATATCTTGCAGGGAGTTGTACAAGTAAAAGAATGGTATTCTCACATAATTTACTCAAAATAAACCTTGCCAGACTAGGAGTACATTTTGAAACCACTATTTTTCCTCACCTTTTGTCCCTTTTTGCAGAAAAAGAAAATCAGGATACCATCACTTCTAATGTGTCCGTTCTGCTCTCTGTGAAGTCTTTTAAAAGGACATTTTGTATATTTAAACACCTGTTCATTCACCTCTGCAAAAGTAAAGTAAAAACCCTTGTACAATAAAGCTGTATTTTTTCATAGAAACCCAACAGTATTAAACATATGCTGCTACATACTGTATTTGTATGATGTGTAAAAAAATATGTTGCAAGTTGTTGTTGTAAACTATTTTTATTAAAGCATAAAGTACATGAAATTTGAGTGGTTCATTTTTCCATATAGCTGCATCTCAATTAAAAAAAAAAAAAAAAACACTGAATTTGTGTAAATTTGTAATTCCCATTAGACATAGCTTGAATTGTTTAGCCTGCTCAAAGAACTGGACAACTATATAGTATGTTCCAGCACTCCAAATCTAAATGAAAAACTGTCAAATGTTATATCAAATTATTTGAAGAACTACTATCAAATGAAGTTTTACCCAAGATCATCTCGAGCTATAGTATAAACGACTTTGACTACAACAGTATTTATCTCCTACAGTAGAAGGCTAGTAGTAGTAGTAGTAGTAGTAGTAGTAGTAGTAGTAGTAGTAGTAGTAGTAGTAGTAGTAGTAGTAGTACAGGGTTTATACAGGTAGCAGCAAGTCAAATTTAATGCTTTTTAAATACTACAAACACTACAACGGCTTTTGACCAGAAATACAGTATGATCTCTGCCAGAACTCCAGTCTCGACTGTTAATTTCTTATTAAACCTGTAAAAATTAGTTGAGCAATGTTTTGATTTTCCAAAAACTTTTTACTTAATGCCAGTTTGAATTCTATTTAATGCTTTTTAATGACATTTAAGGCTTTAATTTTGACATTTCATTTAATGCCCTGCGAAAACCCTGTAGCAGTACTTATGTCCTAGTAAAAAACACTCACCCATGTAAGACAGGCACTGAGATTTAATTTTGAAACAATGCTGTACATGTTACAGAATCATTTTCTGCCTTTGTTTAATAAAATCCAAGATAAAAACATGACACACATTAAAACTTAGAAACTGAGGTATGAATATTCTCTGCTAATGATGCAGCGTCAGTGAGGTCTGCCAGCACATGCTGCTCTCCTGGCATGAAAACACATTCATGATTACATGACTGAAGAACAAAAATGTCAGTATTTGAAGTGATAAAGTGTGAGACTTGTCTGTAGTGAGTTTACTTAAGCTGTGCCACTTTTGCCCTAAGGGTATCTACATTAGCCCCAGAGAACTCATCCACCTAAGAAACAAAACATTTATTTATTGACAGGTATCAACGGAGTATGAGGTTTGAAATTTAAGACCAAATTTTACCTTCTGTCCGTTTTTGTAGAAATGAAACGTCGGCATGCATTTAATTTCACAAAATTCACTAACATCCTGAAAGAGAATAGTAATCTTAGGCTACATGACACAAATCTACCCACAAAACCAGAGTCAAAGATATTTGTGAATGTATAACAAAACATTGACAGCACTGAGACTTACCGCTGCATCATCAACATCCACCTTCAAGAAGAGAACATCCTTGTTTTCTTCTGCCATTTTCTGGGAGACCATAACACAGTGAATAAATCATTCTGAAAATGTAAATTATATGAGGCTACTTACTGCAAACAAGGGGGCCATTGCTTTGCAGGGACCACACCACTGTGCTGTGAAGTCAACGACCACCAATTTGCTTCCAGCGGCAGTCAGCTCTGCTTTAAACTCATCCTACACACAATAAACAATGATTGTAAACCGGATGTGCTATTCATTTGCTGACCGTACAGACCGTACAGAGAACACGTCAAAAATACCTACACGTCAAAAGTCCTGCATCTCAATATTCACCATTTGTTTAGTTCTCGTTTTGCCTATGGACCTGTATGGCTGAATGACCAGAGATGCCATATTCAATTATACAGCTTTCACTTTTTAGTCAGGTCTTCTACAGGATGAGTGGTGCTCCACACATGCAGCCTAATGTATACATTACCCCTTAGTGGTGAATGCAGTTTCATGTCGCCATAAGAATGCTTTTATAGAGTTCAGGATCGTGATGTCATATCGCCAAGTACTATGGGATTTGCTGCACTTTTTTTCCCCCATACTAAATTAATGTTTTTTTTTTTTGTTTTTTTTTTAAGGTAAAATACTGGGGCTATCGCTCAAATAAAAGCACTCTTACACTACAATGTGTTGGGTGTATTTCACCAGCAGTGACTCAGCAGCTAACGGAGTTGTTCCACGGCTCTTTTCTCCACGTTTTGTTTCTAGCCAATACAAGTCTATGAACAACGTTTGCAAGTAGTTGCAAACATGGCGGATTTCCATGGTAACCGTAAATTTTTCCGAACTCTATTGCCTCTAAATCATGGTGATTCTACCCAGGTCTCTTCCCTAGTTTTGTTCCCGCTAAAGGCCAGGGTCCTGACTCCGACCAGTGGAAAGTCAGTGCATGGTGGCTCCACTATTCAATCACATAATGTGCGCAGCCAGGTGTATTTGTTGGCTGAACAAAAGCCGACTCTGTTCAGTTTTCAGTTCAACATTAGTTATGACCCGGTCCATAATAGTATTTGTATAGCGATAGTAAAATGACCTATGAATTCAACTTAAGAACAAGCGCCTATCACGAGGGCCAAGCCAAGCGCGTCGTTTCGGAGCGAGAATCACGGTCTATACCCAATCTATAGCATTAAAACACACATTAGTGGGGCACTTCGTTTCAGAGGAAAGCGACAACTTACCAAGCCAGACACCTCTTTGACCATTTTGGCTGCAACCCGATGAGGATACTGCGAGGAAAATGCGTGAATTGTGCAGATGTGACCGCTCGGAGGAAAGCGATCCGTTATATAGGATGCACCGGCTTAAGTTCGCACTCTGTTCCGGTGTGTCATAATAAAACCACAAATTCATTGCCGATACAACTTTCGCCGATCTCTCCCTTGTCGCCTCAGATTATGCCGTTTCAAATGCAGACAAAACATTATCCATTCCTAATTTTTGCATAGATTTAACCGTATTTTACATTTGCCTGCAATAGATGCAGAAAATAATAAAGCTAAGTGAGTGATTGGCTTTTCTGTCACTTCTACAACGTAAATAACTCATTTTACCAGGAAAGTTTCTCGTGATATATTTTTCAAGCAAGGGAGACCTGGCCAAGAGGAAATGGTAAACAAAATCAAATTCACCTTGATGTACATAGATTTTTTTTAGATTATCTCCAGAATATCGCAAAAGCCCAATAAAAGCCCACTTATAAGTAGCTTAAGGAGTTATGTTCACAGGCTTTCAAAATCTGGTAATCTTCCTTTAAAGCTCTTATTGTGAAAGAATTCTGTGCAAGGCTACATCCGCTCGCGACTAAATAATACCAAACTAAAAATCAATAAAAAGGGAGAACAGCCCTGGATGTGACACCATGAACCCGTTCTACATGTTGGCAACTTAAATGTTGATGATTCTGTCGGCCATGACTCGACAATAAGTTGCGTTCACGTGACATCACAGCATTCAATTATGTGGTCTCTTGTTGCCGTTTCTTGTTTTTTTTGTTTTTTGTTTTTTGTCTTAAGCGGATGCCTCACAAATGTATTTAAAATCAGTGCTATGTCTTTAAAAAAAATAAAAGAAACACGGTATAAAATGAATGTCTGTGTACCTGTATATATGTATATTATCTGTAAATAAAAATAAAAAAAAACTGCCAAAATGCAGATTTCTACTCTTGGCATGTTCTGTAATTACTGGGCCAATCCATATGAAACAAAAACTGCCAAAAAAGTCTCAATGTGTTCTGTCAGCCCACATTATGAACCAAGGTCTAATAATATTCCTGTGTCCAAAATACACGATGCTAATTTTCAAAAACGTGCGTGATGTTGGGCAGTAGAAAGGTCTTTCAGCCATAAGACTAATATGGCAGGTTTGTGAATCCAATCATCAAATACTGATCGTACATTTTTTGTCAATTTTCTTTTTGGAATTTCTCTCAAAAACAGTTTCTCTCCCAGAGTTGTATTGGCACCTTCCTTGTAATAAATGCAACCTATTTGTTCATCCAATTCACTGTAAAGCACTGGAACTGGAAGTATGCCCATCAGCGTCTTCCTAGGAAGTCCTGTATTAAACACACCTCTTAAGATTGCGACTACTTGCAAACATTTTAAATACAGCATTTAACCCAGACACCCAGAATTACTTTCAAGGGAAGGATTTATTGGGTAAGTGCATGTCATTCTAATAAGATGCTTACAATAAAAAATAAAAAAAATCCTGCATTAGTAGCATAGGTTGACAATAGGAGCTCTATCCATGTTTATAGAAGCATAGATTGAAGTTTTGCATTGGATAGGTGACATTTTGCCAAATGCTGCCTAGATATTTACGAAGAAAAAACGGCCCATTTGATGATCCAGTAATGTTACTTGTGTTTCTCCACGAGATCCTGGAGTCTTTTCTCACTAGCGCCTGAAAAGAAATCGATCTGAAAAATAACAAAATATAATTATGACTTTCTAGGGGATTAATCAGTCATTTTTATACAAATGTAATTAAACTTTTCTGTACCTTTATCCCATTTTTGTAGAAGTGGAAGGTTGGCATGCTGTCAATTCCACATTTGGAACTAACTTCCTGGTAAGAGAGGGGAAAACATAATTCAGAATGTAAACACTTTAGAATATCCGGTATGGATTTAGGGCAGTAAGATCTGTTCAGTTTGCCCACCACCTATATGAAGGGGATTGGAATTGAAAGGGCTTGTGACGCAGACATTTTTATTTGACAATGAAATTCAAGATTTTGCTAAAGTTTTACAAAGTTGTGATGTTTATTATTGATTCTCGGTCACAGGTAGAGCCATACAAAGACGTTGCATCCCTATAACTATTGCAATGACCATAATATACCAATGAGAAATGAGTGAGTCAGTGTTGTGGAAATCCCTGTTGACATTTCATTTTTTTTGAGCATCAGTTTCACAATGTTCAGCAGATGGCAACATCTGATGGTAAATAAAGCAAAGTAAATATTCCTAAAGGAGTAGGCAGAAGCTTGATGCTTATTTGCGCCGACGCCTTCAACTGGCATGTCGAGACTCAGAAGTGGGTTGGAACCATTTTCAGTGGGTCACAACCCCTTCTTCGTGTGGTTTATTGGCGGGTGGCACTCAACTTATAGGAGGGCAGGTGCATATTCCGCCACTTATTGTGTTGTGTCGGAGTGAACTAGAGTTTTTCCCTTTATCCTTAAAATAAACTATAGGGTCGCAACTCTTCCTCAGAACAATTCTTTCAAAATGTATCTACTGGAAAAGTATGAAAACACTACTGGAATATGTTCTAGTTACTGGTGCAGCGCTGCTTTGATCAGGTTTTCAAATGCTAAATCACCAATAGTCTGTGGGAAAACACTCAATAATCATTTCAACATTTTATGTTGAAAGTGGTTAATGGGTTTGGAGTAAATATTGATATGTAGGTTGTGGCGGGTCAGGACCGTGCCAGTGTCATATTGGTTGAGAATTACTAGAACGTCATAAATTTAAATATTTTCTTAATTAAATGCTACTGATGGAAAACCATTGGCATCAAGTCATAAAAAACCTTGTAATAAATATATAGTGCAAATTTGTAGTGGTAGAGACAATGTGTATGCCAAATGTATTGCTATGCAGGGTTTCCCACAGTGCTGTCCTGCTTAGGCGGGCGCCTTAACTAACGTCTTCAAAAAAAAGACACATTAACGAACACATTTTCTGGGGGAAACCCTGCTATGGATATTACTTCCCTATGCAGAGTAATATGTTGGCAATTCTAGTTAATTGCAACATTATATCACACCAAAAATAAATACATTTTTCTTCTAGATGCATTATAAGTCTTAAAAGACAGGAAATGAATGTGACAATTGTTATGTCAGTCACCTGGTAGAATGGTTGTGAAATAAGTATTAAAACTTACTTCAGCTTCATCGACATCCACCTTCAGGAAAGTAACATTCGGGTTGGCCTCTGCCAGTTTCTAAAAACAAAAGGATTTTGTAAGTGAATAAACTGTCTGAGGCAAGGATATATGGTGCTTAGCTTGCACATAATAATGCTTGTATCGGAGTAGTCTGCACATTAACAAAATTGGACACTAGAGCTAAAAGGCAGAAGAGCTGATGTTCCAAGGGCTGGTCCCAAGCACATGCAGTAAGTGCACGTATCGGACAGTGGGATATAGCCATGAAGACTAATGCACAAAACTGCCTCATAAACACGAACACCGTATCATTGATTGACCCATTGATTGATTAAATACGTAAATTGAGTTCAGGAAAACCCACTGTTGCCATGGAAATCCGCCATGTTTGCAGCTAGCAAACATTATTCATAGACAACATAGACACATTACATTGGCAAGAAACATTATGAAAAGTGTAGAAAGCAGCCGTGGAACAGCTCAGTGAGCTGCTGAGTCCCTGCTGGTGAATACATCTATCTCACTGTAGAGTCAGGATGCTTTCATACCAACGATTACTCCAGTATTTTGCCTTTTAAAACCTCCATTGGTTTGTTAAGGAAAAAACGTTCTGCTAATCCCATAATGCTTTGCGATATGACATCTAATCAAATCCCAACTCAAATGACAACTAATAATCCCATTAAAAATCTCGAAATTTTCGAAAAATTCTAATTGTACGAGTTGAAAAGCACGACGGAGGCTAATCAGCTACGTGCCAACTGCTATTTTTTTACAAGCAAGAAAATACCCAATACTTGAAAACAGGGCGAAATATTTTTATAACTTGTTGGTTTATAAAGTTTTGGATACAATTTTTATTTATTATTGTGTGTTTTATGCCCACAAGTCTCCACTTAGCTCATTAGCGGCTATCGTTCTTTTAAACATTTGATATTCATTTTTTTCGAAAGGTCTATGCAATGTTTTAATGGGATTATTACTTCCGGCACCGAGGCGCGTGCGTGTACAGATGGGACTGCGATGCTCTATGTTTTTCCCAAAATACTTAGTTTCCAGAAGTAGTCTGCCAAGAGTATGTATAGTCTACATGAGCAAAGTTGATTCCACACCCAGACCACGTGGTTGATGGTCTATCTATGCTCTTACCTCAAAAAAAGGAGCGATCCTCTTGCACGGGCCACACCATTGCGCGGTAAAATCCACCACAACCAACGTTTCTCCAGCGGACTGTATCACCTCATCAAACTCACTCTGCAGTGGAAAAATAAGGAACAATTTCACCGGTTGTGAGACTGAACAAATCCATTAAAAAAAATTAACTTCAAGTACAAATATAACTTACCACTGTCTTGATGTACCTCACCATCTTGACTTACTGCTCTTCCGACGCAACTGAAAAGAAATCGACTGGAACCTGGAACAAACTTAAGCACAAGTTGCGGAAGACGTGTCGTTTGCGTGGTAGACCACTCCCTAAACGTCCCGCCTTCGTGATGCGTCATTTAGCATTTTCCCTGGACAGTAAAACTGGAATGTTCATAACTTTAGTTCACAGCTCGCTTATATTATGGACTGCTCCATTTGTTCGTCATTTTTGAGGGTCATATTCTTCATCTCCCCGCTATTGGTCTTGCGCAAAATGAAGACAAGTGGTCAGCGCTGCTGCTAGAGGCTGCCATATGCGAACTGTCATACCCACCTGGTCACAGAGCATGTGTCGGCATTGTTGTTGATGGTGGGAGGGGCCGATGGTGCAGCCTCACCAGTCTACCCCAGGGCAGGGCAGCTGTTACTACAACCAAGTATAAGTGGCTGAATAATGCAATAGTCTTTCAGTGTCCAGAAAACCGCTAAACCATATATCATTATTAGCCTATTATTATTATTAGTCGTAGTGGTGTAAAATCGACCTTTATCTCGGGTCAGGTGGCATATTCACCTTTCCGACATTACGTCACAAATCATGCGGAGGTGAACACAGGGCTCTCTGCCATAGGAATGCATTGGACTTTGAGTGGTTATCATTTGGTTTGAGAGGGGCTTTGTGATGTCAAATTGTGAATAATGTTGTTTGACTCTATAACAACCTGCCTATAGAGGCAAAAGTGCGATATAAACAGATATCGGTTTCGTTTTCACCGACACTGGGTCGCGTTGCATTGGTGTGTATGTGGAAATGCCCGGATGTTCAGAAAGGTGAATACTACTACTTTCTTTATCAGAGGGTGTAAAATGGATACACGGGATGCTTTTTAAAGTAATTAGAAAGGTTTTTACGAAATACTAAACGATGTATTAGGAAATGGTCCAATGACACTCTAGAAAATCATGTATCATGGAATGATATGGAATAGTCACAAATAGGTTGAGCCAATTTAAAGTCTTGAACAGATTATACTTAGATTGATTGTTTGTTTAATTATTCATTTCAGGCATATCACAGTACACATAAAGGGCACATCATGGCCACCTTCTGTCATAAATATCAACAATTATACAACAATTTTACAGTTTCAGAAGGAAAACGAAAACAATAACATTTGCCTGAAAGGGAGTAGGAAGAAGAAGACTTATTGCACAGATTAGGTTTACATTATGTCCTGGATCCAATTCCAATCAGGCTCTCCAAGAAGCTCTCCCCATAATCATAGGTTCAATTTTAAACATAATTAACACGTCTCTAGAAAATGGTTGTGCCACAGTCCTTAACATATGCGGTTATTAAACCACTTTTGAAAAAAAGGTGATAATTATAGACCTATATCTAATCTGCCTTTTATATCAAAAAGTGCTTGAAAAAGGACTTGTCAAACAGCTCTGCCGCCACCTTCAGGACAACAGTCTTTTTGAAAAGTTTCAGTCAGGACTCAGGATACAGGGCTTACCTGTATTACCTGTAGGGTGGCGGTTAACGCCACTGCTCGCCTATCACGCGCTTTGGACGGCGCTATGAACGTCTATCGGCGAAATATAGCGGCGCTTGGCGTAGTATTATATTTTAATCAGATGCTAATGTTCTCCACCCTAAAGTTTTATAAACCAGTAAGATTCACTACTTTCCAGCCAATTGGAAGAAACCTGGAAAGGCAGGAGCAATGCAACACTGATCCATTTGTCCAAATAATAATCCATGGTCTGCGCAGGAGCAGAAGGGCATCTACAGTGTTGGGAGTAACTCATTACAAAAGTAACTAGTTACAGAAATATATTACTTTTTTCAGTAACTGAGGAATATAATATATTACTTAAACAAAATACTGTAATATATTAGTCATTACAATTGAAGTAACTCAAGGTACTTCAAGTTACAAGAGCAACTCCCCCCAAATAAGATGCAGCACCAAATCAAGTTGGATACTGGTGTAAAAAGAGGCTCGTGAAGCAAACCTCATCAAAACAAAACACCAGAGAATGTAGACGACTGAGGAAAAGGACATTTTTGACTACACTTTTGCTCTGTAGCATTATTATCACTATTTTCAGTTAATATTTGGCCAAAAGTAACTCAAATGTAACTCAAAGTAGTGTAACTCAGTTACATTTTTGAAACAGTAATATGTAATACAAAACATATTACATTTTTAAAGCTGTAACTAGTAATGTAGAATATATT
>OMNZ01108697.1:8259-24830 GCA_900303255.1 Lesueurigobius sanzi
TGGCCAATATCCGGAAGTAGCACTCCGCCCTGGTTTCGTGATGGGGTTTACGACTCAAGATGGATCATTCTGACTGGGATTCTGAAAGGAATATGTGCATGGAAAGCATATACATTGTATACACCTTTGTTTGACTAAATGTCTTTTTTACATTACACTTTTTGTTGTTGTTTTGTTTTGTTTGCTTTTTGTTTTTTGTTGCTTGTTTTATGCAACACATGAAGGGTTATATACTTTGTATTTTATTATTATTATGATTATCTTTCATTTTAAATGAAGTCTCCCGGGGTAAATGTTTGTATGTCAAAATATGTAAAACAATAATAAAAAGATATATATAAAAAAAAAATACCGTATTTTGCGGAGTATAAGTCACACTTTTTCTCGTAGTTTGGCCGGTCCTGCGACTTATACTCAGATGCGACTTATATATATTCATTAATATGTCCCGTTAACATACCAGACACCTATTCAGTTTGTTGTTTATGCTTCGTGTAGCTGAAAAACCATCAGTGTTATGTTAGCATACTGTCCACCTATTCAGCCTGTTGTTCTCTATTCTATTGTTTTTATTATAACTTTCCTTTCAAGATGGAATTTCTGTTCTTGATCTCGGATTTTGTAAAATAAATTTCCCCCCAAACATGCGACCTATACTGCTTGTTTTTTATTTCTTCATTATGCATTTTTTGGCTGGTGCGACTTATAGTCCGGAAAATACGGTACACACCCCATTGCGAAAATTAGGTGACTTCTAAGTTATTTTGTTTCCAGGTGAAATTCTATATGAAGAGCGCAAACTAGATCCAAAAACTGAAAATTGAAAAATAAATAGTTTTACCCCTTAAACCAGATCACCTTTGAGTTACTTGGGGCTAATTCAGTACCTGTGCTTTCACCTGTTCGACTGAAGTTAGCCCTCGTGGTCATGGGAGCGCTCTATCAGCCGCTGGGGCGTCACGGCCTCGCGATATCTCTCCTGCAACGTGCTTCCCTCGCACTAGCCCTCCAACGTTTCCTCACTCCCCGGTGTCAATGGAAGCGGTCTTGGCTTTTTATCTGTGTTTTGTCTTCCGCGCAGGGCAGGGCAGGGCGACTTAAAATGCAAAGGTCATGAGGGGAACCAGCTTAAAGGCGCAACACTAAGCCGTATCCAGGTCATTCAGGAGACTTTTTGACACCTCAGCAACACCGGAGTTTCATGTCTTGTCACTATCACTTTGACACGATAATGATTAATGAGAAACTGGTAAAGCTACATAGGACTGTTACTATTCATTTTCTTTTTATTTATTTATTTTTACAATTAATCATTAGACAGCGAAAGGCGTGTAAACATTTGATGACAAAATTACAGTACAGTCACGTGAAGCTAGATCTTGATAGTGTATGTTTACAGCCAAATAAAGGTTTCTCATGAAAAATATGGTATTTTGATGTAATGTTTTGGAATATAACGATTGATTACTGAAGTAGTTTACAATTATTTTCATATAATATATATATATTATAATCAAATTTGTTGTTGCGGGTTTCAATTTCTGAGCTCACAACGCGCCCAGACTTCTGCGATAACAAGCTATTACCAATAACGGATTTGTAGTGAAGGCAATTTGAAAGCAGAAATGATCAGAATGAGTCCGGTTAAGCTGTCTGAACAGTATAGGTGGTGGGAGAGTATTGTGAGCTGAAGGAATAGACCCTTTCATTGTTTGTAAACATTTGGGGCTTAGCTGGAGGCGGGAAGCTAGATCCCTGTCTATTTCCATTGTAGCTGTTGTCATAGTAACGATAAACAAATGTCTAACTGTTGTTGGAAATATCAGATAAAACCTTATTTTATCGCCTCAATTGTCATTCCTCTTGTTCTTGCACCTTTAGCCACAACAGGACGACGTCTGTGTAGGTTCTCAGTCGTACAGGAGTTGTCCATCGTAGGCAAAGATCCTTCAGTCTTCATCTGTACTCTGTAGTTGAAGTGTAGGACGTTTCGATCTTAGTCCAAAGATCGTCATCAGCTTAATAGTGACTTGAACACGTTCGTGGGTCTCTTAAGAGTAAACCAGAAGGAGGAGTTAACCTCTAACAACAGGACGACATTTTTTACTTGTAGTTTTACACTTATACTTATATATACACTAGTTTTAGTTGAATCTTATTTCTCTTGCTCACTTCCTGCCTCCAGTTGATGTCACTGATGATGTAAGCAGTGAAAGGGTCTATAGGAATTATTCAAACGTAAATGTAACCAAACACAACCCCATGCATATTTTTCTGATATAACATGTTTAAAAGAGAGAGAAAGATCTGTTTAGCAGAATGGTGGCTTTTTAAGCTAGCAGATCTTATCGCAGCTTATCAGTGCTATAATGTCGAAAAGCTCACTTACAAAGCGCATGGGAGCTCGGGTGTTTGTGCAGTGCAGTTCAGCGGTTTTGCGTGTCATGTTTGATTATGCATTTGTATGTTTTGGACAGGATTCGAGCATGTGTCTTGTGCACAGATCTGTCACGTAGTTGGACAGATTCCCTGGTTGGGATAGTGTGCAGTCCTGGGAGCGTTCCAGCCAAACGGCAGCGGGCCCCGGGTGACGGGGAGAGGCGCAGAGGTTAATGATTATTCCCATATTCGAGCTGCATTCCACGAGGGGGACATGGGATAAGGACATGGAGGGATTGTAACATGTTGTCCCGAAGTACAAAGCGAGTTCTTACATGGTTGTTTTGGGATTATCATGAAATTTGCTTTGAGAAACCTGACGCAGAGTTGGCAGAGGAGAAAGTTTTGTGAAATGGTTCAGACCTTGACCCTCTAGCGAAGCGCATGATTCTGATTTGTTTTCATTAGTGACCAAGTTGAAACACAGTGATCCACAGTGTAGGGCAAAGGGAATATGAATAGGAAGATTAGTTAATGAACTAATTACAATTAGAGTTAAATTTGTATTTTTCTTGGTTCCTGCACTGATCTCTATTTCCTCTTGTGACTACAATTACGGCACAGTCACAGATTTACTTCCCATGACTCCCATGTAGTTAAACTTGACATGCTAACATATCAACATCACCTCTTTAGTGTACACTTGACTGTTGCAATGGTCTTTCCGGACTCTCCTTAAAATCCATTTGTTACAGATCATTCAAAATGTTGCTGCTTGTGTTTTAACTCTCATGCCTGTCCTAAAAGAGCTGCATTCATTTTAAAAATTATTCTGTTAGATATAGAGGACACATAATCCTGCAACTACTTATATTTCAGAACTGCTTGTGCCTTATTCAAAGCTTCAGATCATCAGCCCGTAACATCTTAGTTGTACCACAGACAAAATCAAAAGTTGGTGATCCCTGCGAAATGGGATGCCCTTCCTGTCGAAATCAAAAGTGCCTCAACGCTAACCTCATTTAAATATAAACTTAAAACATTTAGTTTTGTTCTCTGATTTGTGGTCTGCTGTTTTTACAGTGAAATTTCACTGGTGCATGAAAAGTGCAATATAAATAAATTTTTTTTCTTCTTCTAAATATACAAAGTAAGAAAAGAATAAATACCGAAATAACAATATTCATGAATTCAAAACAGGGGTTCTCAATTCGGTCGGGACTTAAAAGTGTCTTGCAGGACCATTTTCAAAAAAAATTACTTGGTCAAGAGATTATTTCCTCACAGAGAAAATCTACAGGAAACAGTTGTGCTTAAGTTATAAGTTTGTCAGGCAGAATGTCCGGGTTTGTAAACTGATGCATTTCATAGAACATGAATGATAACACAAAAACCTTTATTTCACTCATGGTTAGTGGTTGTGTGAAGCCATTTATTGCTTTTCAACTAGAAACTAGCCAAATGTCCCTGATCAAAAGTTTACATATTGTGCATCTTGAAACAAACATCATTTTTTTCAGAGAGTCCTGTATTTCAGCTGAAGTGAGTTTTTCTTTGCTCCTGAACAATTTTCCTGGCAGTTGTTGAAGGTCATGTAAACGTTAGATCAGGGACGTTTGAGTAGTTTCTCTTTCATTATGATTTCAAAAGAGTAAACTCAGTTCTTTGGGAATAATTGGCTTCGCACAACCACCAACTATGAGTGGAAAAAAGATTTTTGTGTTATCATCATATTCTATGAAAAATGGCCAAAAGATTAAAAGGCTATGTAAACTTAAAAGGGTATGTATATAAAGTACAAAGGAGAAAGTAACGTTTAACTGGTTATAATAGGTTGAGTGTGGGTTGAAAGGGAGAACAGCTGCCTTAATAAACTTGTCTGGACACAGCAGGTTGTGGGCCATTGAAGCAGGAGTGATTCATGAAGCCAATGCCTGGTCTAATAAGATGCTCCTTTATCTTCTAAATTGTCCATTTGTCCATCTTGGTCACTCTTCCTTTGGTTAACTCAGATATGCGAGGAATGCCTTATCCCCAGGGACCCCTCGACATCCTGACTGGCACTCATTAAATGCCCCCTGTTCACGTTTCATCTCAGGCCAACGCTCTGGTGGGACAGAAGAAGACCTCCTTTATGCCCCCGCTACCATTACCTCTAATTTGATTTACTGCATGCTTCAGAGCGGCTCACGGAAATTCATCAAGCCATCTTTTGTTTTCTGTTTTCTTGTCCTCCCCAGCCTCTATCCCATTCTTCGCATGTGAGCTCAAAGCAGTCACTCCGTACAGACGCGGGTTCATCTGCGGAGATACGAGTATCACCTATCCATACGTGGAGCGAGAGGCCATTCCCGACAGCTTGCTCATCGCTGGAGGCATCGCTATCACAGGCATTGCGGTAAGTGACACCCATTTTTATAGTTCTTAGACATATTGCCAGTTTATAGTGGGAAACACTTTACAACACTTGGATGTCGCAATGGCTTTTCATGTTTTATTTCCCCCTCCAGATTGCGCTGGGCGAGTGCTACCGAGTCAAATTCAGAGGCGTGCACTCGCGAGCCTTTGTTCGAAACCGATATGTGTCCTGCCTGTACAAGGAGCTGGGCAGCTTCTTGTTTGGCTGCTGCATCGGCCAGTCCCTCACCAACATGGCCAAGCTGAGCGTCGGGAGACTCCGGCCAAACTTCCTGTCGGTGTGCAACATCACCTACTCGTCCATAAACTGCACCCCGGGCACCTACATACTGCCCGCCCCCTGTCGGCAGAACACTACTAAGCTGATAGATGAAGCCAGGTTAGTCGGTCTAATGTACAGTGGGTTCAGGTGTTGTTGTTTTACACATTTTTCCCTGGGGAGTGGCTGTACCTTTGTATATTACAGTGTAGATATGGTTTTATGATCTGAATGCGACACAATGAAACAATTAATAATCAATAGAGGTCTGAAAACTTCCTGAACCCACTGTATTAAAAACTGTTTGACTTGCCCTGGGCGATAACGTTAATGTGTAACTCATTGGATTTTCTCTTTCAGGAAATCATTCTTTTCGGGGCATGCGTCATTTGCCATGTACACCATGATGTATCTAGCAGTAAGTATATCTGAAACCCACACAGAGAAAGTAGACCTCTACCAAGGCGCTTGTCTTATCTTGCAATTCTGCCTAATGCCCAAAATGGGAAAAATGGTCTTTCTATAGCAAGCGAGGTTTATGTTTATGTTAAAATGGTCCAGAATTCCTTTATGATTAAATTGCGTAATGGTTTTTCAAATTATTACTTTGTTTGATGAGATAAATAATGTCTGTGTTAGTATTAGTTACTGTGAACATTTTGGGAGGAACAGTTGCCAAAAAGTTGCATCTTGTTTTCTTGTGGCAATGGAAGAGGGAGAGTATATTTCAAGGATTTAGATTTCTTTGACTGGACAATGCATTAAGGCGAGACACGACCAAACCATACATTTTTCATGGGATGGACAATTTAGAGATTTCTGTGTAGTTTGGTCCCTAAACATTGTAGCTATCATGTTTAATCAGCTAAGGAGCTACCAGTAGCTGTAGATGGTTTTTTTTGTTGTTGTTTGGAATAAAGCATCATCAAAATATATAAGTCTAAAGCAGATACCACAGTCATTTTCTTTTATTGTGTTGAATTATCATCTTGACAGACCTATAGACCTAGTAACACATGTTTTGTTGAAGCACAAGTAGCTCTCTGCCATTTTTGTTACGCAAAATAGTAGCTCACAGCGTAAAAAAGTTTGGAGACCCCTGCTTTACAATGTTTATTTTTGGAAGTTTCGCCGTGGACCAGGAAATGGCTTCAGCTGTGCCTTTTTCCTTCGCCTTTCGCTCCTCTCACCCGCGTTTGTCCATGCATAAATATTGACATATTTGGTATCCACATGGAGTGGGTGAAGTCCACAACAAGTCGCTGTAGGTCATATGCAGTATGATAATATCCTCTCTAGGAGAAGCTAGTGAAGAGAATACACGGACATCTCATCTCACGCATGCGCAGACGCTACTATACTTGTTCAGCGAATCAAGTTTAAGCTTTACTCTTGCATCAAGATCTTCCCATCAGTTGCACCAACAGACTCCAAACCTTCCAGTCTTGTACTTAACAATATTCTGGAGATTTGTTCAGAGGGATTTTTTTAAAATATTTAATTCCTAACCTGATTAATTGAGTTTTGAATCCCATAAACTTGAGCTTTTACAGATTTATTCACTAACCTAGTAGTTTAATAAAAACCTTCTTAACTAATATATCAACAAAATAAAACCATGCATTTAAATCTAGCGTTATCCATTATTTAGTAGTAGTTTATTTCGTCAGTATCTTAATTCAGACATGACTGACAACAACAAAAACATATAACAATGAATGAAAGGATTTTGGCTGAAGTGAAACGCTTATTAAAGCCAAACCCTATTACAACTTAATTACAACTTGGAGCACCAAGCATACAGCAATTTCAACAATCAGCAAGATGAGAACAGAGACAAGTACAGAGTGGTAGCGCACACATTTTTTCAGTATAGGTTCCGCTCAGATCAATGAATTCTATCATGAAAACAAAACAAAACAAAGAAGCAAAAGAAGAAACTGTGAACAGGAGAGTTTATATGTTATTTCGTTCTAGTTGTGTATAGCTGCTTATTATCTTAAATTTGAATTTTTTTGAATGCTTTTTTGATCAACATGAGTTCCTCTAAGATTATAGCGAGTCTCTCTGGGTTTAAACCTTTCTTGAATACAGTGGGGGAGCTTGTGGTTATGAACTTTATACATAACAACAGCTGTGCAGAGATCCACTAAATCATTTAATTTTAATATATTGAATTTAATGAACAATGGGTTTGGTGGCGCATAATAATCTGCATAATTAACTATTCTGACTGCTTTTTTGTTGCAGTATAAAAATGGGTTGGACGGTGGTTTTATAATTAATCCCCCATAATTCCACACAATAATTTAGGTGTTTAGATTCTGTCGCTGAAACTATAGTCAAATTTGGCCATTTTTACTCCACATTTTTTGGTCGCACTTTAGAATACGGCCCGGTAACTACTGGTAACTACTAGGTAATTACCCTAGTAATTACTAGTAATTGCTATCACTAAAAACAATAATTACCAGTACGTCTTAGGTAATTAACTCTAATTACCTAGTAGTTACCATTAGTTAACGGCCATATTCTGCTACCCATTTTTCATATGAACACATAAAATGACAGAAAACTTGCAAGACATTTTTTCTCATATTTTTTCTCATAAATAATACACTTTTACTGTGTATTATTGTCAAATTAATATCGTTCAATTTAAAATCTTTCCCTTTTCACCTGTAGCGTCTCCCCTTAATGAACATTAACATGTAATATACTAGATTTAGTCAATGGCTACTTTCCACCCTGTAGTCCCTGGCAGATCAGGAAAATACTAAGACATAAGTACTGTACATATAATAGCCATGGAGCTCGTTGGTACAAGCCCCGCGCTGCTGCCGGAAGTAAAAATCCCATTCAAAAATTGCATAGACTTTTCGAAAGAAAAGTAATATCAAATGTTTAAAAGAACGACAGCAGCTAATCAGCTACGTGGAGACTTACGGGCATAAAACACATAATGATAATCTTATGTGTTGCATAAGAACATGCATCCAAAACATTGTAAAGTTATAAAAGCATGTCGCTGTGTTTTCAATATTTGGTATTTTCTTGCTTGTTAAATATCCGCGCTATGGCTAGCAGCTAGCACGTAGCTAGCACGTAGCTGATTAGCCTCCATTGTGCTTTTAAACCTTTACAGTTAGAATTTTCCAAAAGTCTATGGAGATTGTGAATGGGATCTTTACTTCCTGGCGCCAGAAAGAGCCCGGATAAGGGCGGGACTGTGGAGCTCCATAACAATCAAAGACAAAGCTCATCCACTGACTCTGCACTCGGGAAACATGAGACAGAATTTAAAAACAAGCCATTGTTGGTCTCATGCCTGGTTCCTCTTCAGCTCACATTGAAGTTTTGTTTTAAATACTATGAATGTGGCAGAGTCTGTAATACCAGCTGGGATGCTGTTCGAAACACAGTCACCTTTAGTAGATAGAGGCTGAACTTGGCTTGCCCTTGGCCCATTGGTACAGTATCGTTGCCCGGCAGCAGTTATGGACATGCTTCGTCTTTGTTGGCACATCCTCTGCCCACAAAGTAAATAGTAAACATTGCAATTATGTAAAACCAATGAAAACAAGGTCCACTGTTTAAATAAATCCCAAATATAATTAGCTAGCTTTGCTCTGTAACCTGCCATGTGCTTTTAAGTTAAGTTAAAAGTTAAAAATACATTAAAATCTTTGTTAACCAAAGTACTTTCTGCCAAACGACGCAGCACACTGGAGGCCCTGAACGCCGTGCGCAATGATTAACCAGATAAGCTAATTACACATTCACAAACACTCTGACAAAGACGTGCGCCGCTAAAATACTTTCACACGTTCCTGACCGCGATGGAGGAGATCTTTGAGAGCGGGGAAACCTCCAAAGACTTTTGAGTTAAAAAAGAAGCAACATGGAGAGACAGAGACGAGGAGGGAGTTAAAGAATGGGGAATGTTTTTCCACTGGGAACATGAATAGTTGAAGAGACCGGGCGGACAGAGAGGGCCTTGTTGTTTGGATCTCATTTAGCAGAGAGAGAGAGAGAGAGAAAGAGAGAGAGAGAAGAAAGAGAGCCGAAGGGGGCTGGAGGGGTGTTCTGAATCTGCCCGCTGAGAGATCGACAGACTTCTTTCAGCATGAGACGGCCCTCCACAGAAAAAAAAAGAAAAAAAACTCTTCATCTCTCCCTCTATGCTCCGAGTCGCCAGTGCCCAGTAATCATCGCAGCATTGTGGGCCAGAAATGACAGTTAGAGAGCGAGACAAAAGCACATTATTAACCAGATAAAGTCCACATTCCTCTCTCTCGTTCTGGGGTTTGCACGCTGATTGAAATGGAGGATGCGAGCGAAATTCGAAATAACACCACGGACCAAATATTATGGTAATAATGAAAGGGAGATGCCAGAATAGAGCGCAGTGCCAGTGACATCTGCGGCGATGGATAAGAATATAGAAAAGGGCAAGTACACAGCAATTTCATTTTGTTTTAGGTGTTGTGCGCGATGAGCCCATAATCGAGCACCCATCTGTTACCGTTTGGTTTGTGCAGCCGAGTCAGAAAACGTCCGTAGCCTTCATTTGTCTCTAAAGTTGGATGACAATGCAGTTACCATATTGCAAAAAAAACATCCCTTTTTAAGGATTGTTCTGTATTACTGGGGCATAGTGTTATTCCACTATACCAATAAGTTTGGAAAGAGCTAATGGCCTAAAAAAAAACAAAAAAAAACCTTTCACTCTGTTGCATGCATTTGGTGAAGTATTTATTGAACCAGTAATTGTCATGTTTGATCATATGCTAAAAATGGAACGAAAGACATAACAGGGAGGAAGACACAGCAGTTCACTAAAGCAGTGGGTCATATCTGCTTCAGGAGCCGCCTTCATTCATCAAAATATAAAACATTTGGATGTAATATATGTTTAAATCAACAACAAAAACTAACTCTCTGTATATGCATCGCTAAAAGAAGATGATCTCTAGTTTAAAACAAAGTCTACAATTGCAGATGACACTGAGCACCATCTGAAGACTTGACAATTGAAAACTTTCAAAGCAATATCAATAGGTTGTGTTAGTTATAGGATTCTATTTAAGCTGGAGGGCAGTAACCTGTAAGAGTCAGATTGGTAATGTGTATTACTCTTGATTCAGTTCACCACAATATCAATCTGGGATTGTTCCCGTCAATCCGTCCGGGGAAAGGAGGGACATCCAGCAGAATACTTCGAGCTGATTGGGCGAAGCACCGCTACATCCGGTTGGTAAAGATGCACAAAGCGCCTCTCGCTGTTGTCCAAGGTTAGGAGGACAGGTGCCAATACTATAGTTTTTGAAAGAAATTTCCAAAAAGAAAATTGGATTCCCAAACCTGCCATATTATTCTTATGGCTGAAAGTCATGCTCATATTTTTTAATACTGTCACTTTTGGACACCTTTATGAGAAACTATAAAGACTTTAGTTCATTATGTGCTGACAGAGAAGTGTGGATTGGCCAAGGAATTACAGAGAAATGTTGCGATAACGGAGGCTAGAAATCTGCATTTTGACAATCGCCATAATTACTACCATAGAATTTTCAGCTACAGTATCTTCCACCAATTTTAAATAGTAGTAGGCTCGAGAATAATACTGTCATGTCACAGGAACGCAACCTACAGGTATTTTTCGCCCATAACCCACTAAAAATAGTTCCACAACCCACTTTTGGGTCCCGACGCACCAGCTGAGAACCAAATAGCTTACATTTTTTTTCAAACACACAAAACCCTCCCTGTTTGTCAGATTCCGTCTCTCCTCTACATCCGACACCGCACTTCTCCTGACAGCCCCGCAGCCAGCCGCTCGCACACTGTTGCATGCCACTCTTCCAACCGCCTGTAGTGTGTAGCCTGAGGGAGTCAGCGCGTCAGGCCTGTAGGTACACGCAGGTACAGGCTCACCCCGGACCGTGGCCAGCTGCTGGTGTTTAATGCAGGAAGAGTGACACCTGCTCAGAGCCGCGCTAAAGGTACAGCGCGGCGTCAGGAATGTGTTTCCCCCGAGACTGACCGGACCAGGAACCCCCCCCACCCGACCTCGTAAAAAAGTCCACTACATGTGCAGCGCTCTCACCCCGCGACCTGGTTTTACAGCGCCACACAGCCACCGGAGCACAATGCTGATGCAGGGATGATGGACAAAGGGAGGAAATGGACTATAGATAGCTTTAATGGAGTCACGCCAACTTAGTTATTTCCCACACCCAGCGCCTCGGTGATGTAAAGGATTTGGGCGTAATGCTTTTCCTTACACGTGATATTTTGTATATTCACAAGCAGAAAAATAAGTTATACTAATAATGACAATACTTTTACCTAAAACACATTTGAATCATACAGTTTTACATAAAGTACAAGAAAATTGTATGATGAAAATGTTTAGCTTGACCTATATTTTACAACAGGTACAGTATCTGTACTTTCTACTACTACTACTACATTTTTGAACAGAAGTAACTACCGTATAATATATTTTCACAGTGACAAACAGTGGATGAATCTAAAGCTGCAGTAAAGTCGATCTGATCCGAAACAACAGAATTCTTAAGCCTAAAACACCAGCGTCTCATTCAGTCTCAGACATTCGACCTGGTTTAGACCTGACATAGATATGAGAGAAAAATGTATTGCAAGTTTTCTGTAATTTTATGCTTTCATATAAAAATAAGGTATTTTATTTGTAAAAATGGCCAAAAATGCCTATATTTTCGCAATCAAATCTAAATAACGGGTAGAGCCAGGTTTAAGTGTATGGTTTTATGTTGTTGATATATTAGTTACAAAGCTATGTTCAGAGGGGATTTTGGATATCTTTTTTAGTTTCTCAATAAAAAGCTAAAAAAATTCAGGCTACAGATTAAATATTGAAAAAATCCCTTTGAACACACTGCAAAAAGTGATATCTTGATAGTATATATGACCTTATTCTGTGTAATTTTGAATTGCCAAGTAAAATTATCTGCCAATGGAACAAGTATGTTTGTACTTAAAATAAGAAAAAGCATATTATTTCAAGTAAATTTAGATTGAATATCAAATTTTTAGTGCAAGAAGTTGTTTTTTCTTATTCTCTATGTGCAGAAATACTTGTTCCATTGGCAGATAACTTGGCAAGTAAAGGTTAGTACTAATATAAAATACTCTGAATTCAAGCTAATTTTACTTATCAAGATATCATTTTTTGCAGTGCAAGCCTTCAAAGTTTTGTTATTTACAAGACTGGAAACTTTGAAGTTTAGGAGCTACTAAAGTGGAGATGTTGTTG
Organism: Lesueurigobius sanzi; assembly: GCA_900303255.1. NCBI lineage: Eukaryota > Metazoa > Chordata > Actinopteri > Gobiiformes > Gobiidae > Lesueurigobius > Lesueurigobius sanzi. The sequence goes on from OMNZ01108697.1 coordinate 20,616, forward strand.
CTACAATGTGAGAAAAATGCATTTTGATAAAATGGTCATTGAAGTTACAATTTCACATAAGGTTCTATGGAGAAACCCTGAATCTATGCAATAACTGCACTCCTTATTGTAAAGATTAGATCATTTATTTGTTTATTTCCAGGTTAAAGTTGATATGTTACGAGAGCAAAATGGCACAAAACCTGAAAACTGGGTCTCGCCTTAACTTTGAGTCTTTAACTTTAGTAAAATTGTTCATCCTGTATCTGTACTTTTCCTTACAGCAAAAACAGCCTTGTGTATTAGTGACCCAGTGCTGTATGGGCGGTTAGATACAGTGGCACCTTTACTTTCCATCACAGTGTCATAAAGGCTGCTGTGATGAAAAGTAAGGGTGCCATGCTCACCAGTCAACACCCATACAGCCACTGGGTCACTAAAAGGTCAAATATGCACAAATATTAAGGATTTATTTCCACAAGGCACCTTTAAGTACGAAAATGTAGTACTTTTTCAACCAACAAAATAAGAGACTCAATTTTGCATGCCCACTTATACCTCATATACTGCACTTATTATTATTATTAAACTTGTCCTGTGTTTTGCAGTTCTACCTGCAGGCGCGGCTGTCATGGCGAGGGGCTCGACTCCTGCGTCCGCTGATCCAGTTCCTGTTGGTGATGATCGCCATCTACACCGGACTGAGCCGCATCTCGGACTACAGGCACCACCCCACCGACGTGCTCACGGGCTTCATCCAGGGAGGCCTCACTGCTTACTGGGTGGTACGTCTCAACCCCCCGCTGTCCTAATGCTTCACATTTAACACGGCAGAAAAAGGAATTCAAATTTGTGAATAGTTTTTAGACTTACACAATATTTTGATTTCATTATGTAGTAGTAGTAGAACAATTGCCCTTTCAAAAAAGACAAAAATTGTACATACATTTATTAGAGATAACGAAGAATATATCAAAATTAAACAATAAGGCTCGGTGTCTGCAATCTATGAGTGCTCCCCTTTCAAAGTCATTCCCTAAGGATTTCATAGAGTCAAATTTGGTTTGTTTTGTCAAAATAAAGGCTCTGTCCCTGATTTTTGTTTTGTTTTTGCAAACAATGAAAGAGGGAGTGCGTAAATTAAATTGATAGTTGTGGTCCAAACTTATTCTTAACTTTCCTAATTCATTTCAACCATCCCAGTTCTTCACAGGGATTAGTTTATGAGCGTGTTTCACTATTTGCACGGTCACAAAATTTATACAAATGCTTTGAATTATTAGATTTACACTATTCTTTTCACAAATTGTGTCTAAGTTTACAATTTACTGAAGGAGGACAAAACAAATGAATAACTAGAAACAAAACCAGGTGAAGGGCCTTTAAGTGACATTTATTAATACATATTTTCTTTGTGCATCAAATGATTCAGTTGTGAATACAATAAGTTGATGTAAGTATTAAACTGAATCCATTTTCTTTTTAAGACTACATTTAGAATAATTATACAAAAAAAAACAAATTTGGCCCTCCAAGGGGTTTCATTTGGCCCTCAAAATGGTGCTTAGATTGGTAAGAAGTGTGTATTTTGAATAATTGACTGAATATGACTGAATAGATTGTCAATGGTTACTAAAAACACCAAAACAGCACATACTACTCAACATCACAGTAACTAAAGGATATTAAATCATAGATCTATTTGTATGTGATATTTCTATGCAAAATAGTATTGCATTTGGCCCTTCGCCCACTCATTTTGGCCCTCCATAGCCTATTTTGGCCATTCTTGGAAAAAACTTTGGGCACCCCTGGTTTAGAGTATCCTCTAAGTGTAGCTTACGCACAGTGGCACAGTGGTTAGAGCTTGTGTCTCACAGCAAGGTCCAGAGATTCAACTCCCGGGTGAGACAGTGTGTGGAGTTAAGTGTGTGGAGTTTGCATGTTCTCCCTGTGCCTGCGTAGGTTTCCCCTACCACTAAAAATATGTACAATAGGACCCCCTCTAGGACCAGGACTGCTCTATTATTAATTTCATCTGGGCTGTCCTGGTCAAATAAAAATAAAAAAATGCTACTGCAGTTTGGAGGTTGGAAACCCTACTTCCAATAGCAGCCCTGTTCACTTTGATGACATATTATTATTTAAGCTTTAGTCTTAGTCCTTTGACAAAAATGTTGGTTAGTTTTAGTCAGTGAAAACTTCATATAAATTTAGTTTGAAAACATTTCTGTGATCCTTTTGAATATTCAATTATATTAACCTGCTCCTTTGATACAGAATTTAAATGATATGACCCTCTTTCAAACGCTTCTTTACTTTGATGCTTAGTTTTTATGAAATTGAGTCATACATTTATCGTCAATTACTTCTTTTAATTTAGTTTTAGTCACATTTTAGCCAGGATAACTATTGCTTTGACTACTTTTTTTGTTACAGTTACATTACAGTTTATAGACAGATGCTAAGAGACTTTTATTCTAATATGATCTATTATTATTATTACCTGTCTGCAAATTAATTATCTTCTTTGGAGGCACATTTCCTGACGTCTTGCACTCCCCTGTGTGATCTATCTTATCTTAACACTGAATGGAAGTAGGCCAAATCTCCTCAAAGCAAAACAAATAGGCTCATTATGTTTTGCAGTACACCTACACCTCTTGGCATTGTCTGAGCCTCCATTTTGCACACGCCGTGACTGACAGGACGTGTGGTCTGCTGTGTCTCGCCTCCCCCTTTAGGCCTTCTACATCTCCTCCATGTTCAAGCCCTGCGCGCGCCCAGACCTGTCGCCCACCTGCATGTCTTTGGAGAGCCCGCTGTCCAGCCAGCAAACTGTCTGTTAGCACCTACCCACGGCCTCCCGAGAGCGGTCACCCCCGCGGTCTACCGAGGGACGGACGGACCACAGCGGCGGGACAATGGGATTTCGGAAAAAAATCGAGGAAAGGGAATCACGACGGAAAAAGAAGAGCGGACGCAATCTCTCAATCCCGAAACACAAACACAGTAACCTAACTCACTCACTCGACATGTGAAAAGACTCTCTAAAGACGCACACTCGACTGCAAGCCAGACCCGTCCAGTGAAGCAAACTGCATAACCACATATATTTCACATTTTGTTTTTCTATATATATATATATATATGAAAGCATCTATTTTTGAGAGGACTCTTAGAAGCTGCTAATGTTACTACTTTATATCTGTTCTTTCCGTGATGGAGGTCAGTGTATGAGTCTGGTAAAAAAAAAACCCCACTGGTATTTCCTTTGTTGTTGGTGAAGACAGGCGGACGTCTGTGTGGCGCCCTTCCTGGAAACGTCCCTGCGTCATGTGACTAGCGGAAATGAGGAAACGCATTGTCCAGATCTGCCCAGGTCCGCGATCGACAAGCAGCGTTGCCGTGGCCCCCCTTTTAATCACTATTACTAAACCATTACTGGCTTATAAGGAAATGTATGTCGTCGTTTATCTTCTCTTTCTCCACTACTGTTTTAGTTTCTAACCACTTTTCCCTGTGTCAGAGGAGGATGTTTGACTGAATTGGTGAACTTTGCTCTTTGCCCCCTGGACTCCTGTCTCCTGACCTGCACCTTGATTTATGCCACTCTCTTGACAGGGGTGTAAACTCGCCCCCTTTGCATTAGGGCTGCACAATAAGAGAGAAAAACTGTGATGTCCAATAGCAACCTGGAATATTGTGTTAATTATGTATTTTATTTACCCATTTCAGCACAGTTTGCTCCACAGTTTGTTTTTTCATCAATAAAAATACTAAATTGGGACCAAACTAACGCCAAAACGGACATAGATTAGGAAAGTCATGACTAGACCATAGAGCGTTAATAGTAATGGAGGTACAATTGGCTAGTTCTCCGTGAAGCCAGTTAGCATATGGGGGGCTAATTGACTTTCCATCGAAACTTTTTGGCCCCTCATTATTGGAAATAGTCTTCAAGTGCTTGTCTCCACCGTCCTGTTCTTTGTCTTTTAATATTTTCAACGTTATTGAAGATGTCAAAAATAACTGGCCAATCAGGTGCCTTCTTGCTCTGCGGTTGCCATGAGAACGTAACTCGCACATACCATTTATAGACAGGAGCAACGAAAAAGTTAACGCCCTCTTTTCGGTCCATTGAGATGAATGGGGAAACTTCGACTGAGATCTTCACATTTACGTCTGAAAAATAATGTCTGATATAAGAGGTAAACAAATCAAGAGATGTTTTTG
>OMNZ01108699.1:0-10538 GCA_900303255.1 Lesueurigobius sanzi
TGTTATAACCATCCATGCCCCTGTTTATAATGTTCAACTATTGTGTACAAGCAAACTAGAATGAAAAAATAGGGCAGAAAATGTATTTTTCGATTTTGTAAATCTTGCAACATTGTCAGCAAATTTAAATGCATAAATTTAAGTAGGAACCAAAAAAATCACTTTCTCGTCTCAAAATCAGTTTCTTACAGTCTTGAAATTTACTGTCCACGCCCACAGAGGAAAGGACTACAGATAGATAGGATCATATTGCATTTACACTGGACTGATTGGTTAAAGTAGTGCTGTTAAACTCTCCCCATGTTACAATCATCCCCGGTCTCCCCTACATCAGGAAATGGTACATGCACACACCTGTTTAGAACCTGCCAAATGTAACATGCTTTTTGCAGCAGAAAAAAACTGAAGTAATATTGTATATTAAACATGTAGCTGCTAAACATATTGTGGGTGAATACATATTGTTATTGTTACAGAATTGAGCCGTTACTTTCACAAAAGTATTTAGGCAAATGAGAAATATACGATCACAGTATTGCAGACCTGTATCATGCTCATATGAGATTCCTTCAATATTAGCTGAAATATGTTGTGAACGGCTGGTGTTTAATGTAAGAAACTAAAAGAACATGTTACCTGTCTGTGAGTATCCCTGTGTAGGCACTCCACCGGACATGTGCTGGGATCGCTCTTTGCTCTCCTTCAGGACAGGCATGTGTAAAACTGGGCCATAATCAGCTTTCAACTTCACCGCAACTTTTAGTTGGTGACTGAAGGAGACAGCAACAGACACATGTCCACTAAACGTCATATTGACATGACATTTCAAAACTGTACTGTATATAACAGAGAGAGCGTACACAAATATTCTCAGCAAGCTTCAATAGCGTAATTCAAAGCTGTAAACAATCCAAACAATATTTTGCTTTCCAAATGCAGGAAAAACATAAAAATACAAATTGTGATCATTGACCCCAACACTCTTTTTGTTTGTTCTTTCTCTCCCCTCTTTAGTTTCCCTTTGTTTTTGCTCAGTCATTCTGAGGTGCTTAAATACAAGGCTATATTAATACACTGCACATCTGCATAACTTATGTTAGTATAAGTTATGAGCAATACTGCACTTGGTTATTACTTTCATTTTAAAAAGGGTGAGCGCATTGAAAACTTTATAAATAAAAAAGATAAAATAAACAGTATGAAATATTGTCTGTGCGTTACCTTTGGTCATCTATGGCGATGGGCTTGGCCTGGTCTGACACAAACATGTCGTGGGTTCTTTTCAGAGATCTGAACACCAGAGTGTGGACAGAGTGCTTCTGCACGTCCTGTTACAAGAGACATTGCGATGATAAGATATAAAACATATTCACAATGTATGTCTCAAAAGATTATAATGAATTGAAACCGTCTGCATGGATTTTTAGTGTTATATCGTTTGAATAAACACTGCCCGACCAAACTTATGCTAGCCCATGCTAACATCTGAGCGGGAGCATCTTTTTGTCAACATGGCTCATAGAAGTCTAAACAAACTTGACTTACCTCCGACATTCTGTCGGTGAATATTCCTTTGTTAATTCCAAACTGATTTGACCACACGATTCCAATCAAGCAGCAGTTTTTAATACAATCTGAGGCTTAAGAAGCGCAGATAAACACGATAATCAGTCGCCACAATGTGAATGCACCGGAAGTCGAATAGAATTGTCCCGGAAGTAAAAAGCAACGAAAACTGGTTTGTTCTCTCAGGCGCGCCCTCTGCAGGTTTAAACCCGTATTTTCATTTTGTCGTTTCGCATCATTTATGACGAGGGAAGATTGACAGTGAGATTATTAGGATATGATATTGTTTTCACAAAGATTGTACTGTGTTTGCATCTGACTCGTCCTCCTCCCTTGGAGATAAAAGAAACCTAAAACATGTCACTGTGAGCAGTTCTCAAACCCGTTTATTGATAAGGAATAACTTCAGGTAAGTTTTAAATTTAGTAGGATCTACAAAATAAACTAATAATATTATTATCAAAGCCAGGTAAGCTCTTGCGAATGTTTTGTAGGCGCTATAGTAATGTAGGCGATCTAAGTGGGGGGATTTAGCTCCGAATTATTTTAACCTGTGCCTGAGATGAGCCTGAGAGTCAAACATCTCACAAAAAAATAGTATTTTTGTTATTTAAAATGCTTTCATAATAATTACAAAAACATGTAGATTATTTTAACTTAAAGTTATTTCTTTCAAATTGTTGTCGCCACCACAAGGCCTCCTCTGCTTCACCTTCCTCTGCTTCACATCCTCTGTTTCACCTTCCTCTGCTTCACCTTCCTCTGCTTCACCTTCCTCTGTTTCACCTTCCTCTGCTTCACCTTCCTCTGCTTCACCTTCCTCTGCTTCACCTTCCTCTGCGGACACAGCTTCCAGCTCCGCGATTACGGCCTGCACTACAAGTGAGAGACTGTTTTTGAGGGATTTTAATTGCTCCAACATGCCCCTTTCTACTATGGATTTGAGACACACGACAAGTGACCCCTAGTGGCTGTATAATGTTAGTGATGCTGAAATATGAAAGAGCATAACTTAACTTGGATAGGCCCCTGTAAAACAGAAACAGTAAGAGTAAACTGTTTGCTACTGTCTACCTATTTGTGATATTGAGAGTGTAGTTGCAGGAACATCCACAGTGACCTCCACATGTGTGAATGGCTGGTTTGAACAGAGGTGTCCACTGGCCTTGCACCTACAGTCAGAGGAGATTTCGACCCTCAACTTATAAGGCTATTGTCAACTACAAGTAAGAGCCAATAGATTAGGGCTGGGCGATATGATGATAAAAATCGTGATGTGATGTCCATGACGATCTGCTTTTTTGGTAACATCATCATATCGTGATTCAAACTAAAAAGGACTAAACCAGGGACAGAACGAAACGATGATTACCCGGGACTAAACCAAGAACTCAATCAGAAATAGAGAAAGAGAAAAAATCTGGTCTAAACCTGGACAACATAACAGACTGAACCAGGATTTATCCAGGACTAAACCACTGCTACACAGGTCTAAACCGAAGAAGAAGCAGATGGCTTTAGTTGCCTTTAAAACACAATATCCTCATGAATTGTGAGAAAATCGGAATCCTGATTTAAACTTGAGAAAATTGTGATAAGATTTTTTGGCCATATTGCCCAGCCCTACAATAGATGTTTATTTGATAATATTTGAGTGAATGCCATTCACATCATCACCAGTTAGGAACACTCCTTATTATTCGTTTATAGCTGTTTAATTTTCATTGTGGTGAAAGGTCACTTCTACTATTTTTGGTGCCAAATAATATTTCTGAGACTGTGTCAGGATGAGTCACAGAGATTTATTGATATGTTTTATGTCACAACATGAAGCTAAACAAGATTTTACATAACAGTTAAAGTTGATATATTTTGGTCTGTTAATCGTAAACCGCCCATAACTAAACTCTAATATTGATGGTAATAATGATGCATTGTTTTTCTCAGTGAGGAGATGGGTTGCTTCAGCCTCCAGCCGTCCTCCCCACTGTCTCAGCACACTTCCCTGTGCTCCAGCAGCAGCTCTCAGGACCCCCCTGGTGTCCCCCGGGGAGGAGGGCGTCAGGCTGTTTGGGGAGAGGACCCTCTGAGTGTCCTGTCCTACGAGGTGCTGTGCCATGTGGCTAGTTTCCTGGACTGTCTGTCTCTATCCCGGCGGGCCCTGGTGTCCCACCTGAGGAGGGAGGTGTGCTCCTCTCAGCTGCAGGACAGGGGCATGGACGCCCTGCACTGGGACAAGAAGACATACTCCAATAGGACGGCAAAGTGGAGAGTGACACATAAGGTAGGTCTGTGATTACAGATAGGTCTGTTTGTTCCAAGTCAACAATAGTACTGAAAAATATGACAAATTAAAGCCGCAAGCGGCGATGGTGGCCCTCGCCCTGTGTCGCAACTCCCTCCCTTGCGACCGCCCCCAGTCTTGCTCTCGTCCCGGCCTTGCTCTCGCTTCTGCCTCGCTCTCCTTCCGGCCTCGCTCTCGCCCCTCCATCGTTCTCACCTGCGGCCACGCCCACATAATTCAAAATATGACGTGTGTAATATAATGTTTTTTTTGGTTGATCATGACTAATATACCTGCAAAGTTTCATACAAATCATCAAAACTGCAATTTTGGCCAAAAATATTCATAATATGATGAATATTATCAGTCTCTGATAATATTCATCATATTATCAGAGACTGAGGCACACTTTATATGTTAGTGTACGGCTCGGGTCAAATAAAGGAAAATGGGATGGAGAAAACTGTAAAACTACTGTCCTTAAATTAGATGATTATTGTAGCCCCATGTCTGTAGATGGTACTGACCAAGTTTGAGCTTATTCGGTCAAAAAACCTCAGACTAGTATTGGAAAAATAATGTATGTGGTGAGCGATTTGGTCACCGGGATTTCAATTCAATATGGCTGACTTCCTAATAATATTTTGGACCGTCTCCATGTGCTCTATCACTGTTCCGAATTTCATGGGCATGAGGCCAAAAATGCGTGTCCCAAATCACATAGGGGTCGACTTCCAGGGGGCGCTGCCGAGACACTTTTTGGGGGCGTGTGAATGTCGCCCACTCGAATGCAATTTTCGCCAACCCCGATCACTGTGCAAATTTTTGTCAGCCACGGGAAGGCCTTCAAAAATGCGATCTCCTAGGCTGAATAATAATAATAAAGAAACCGAAGGAGAACAATAGTCCCGGGCCAGTGCTCGGGCCTAAATAGTAATAGATTTTAGTCAACCACACAGTACTATTGCTTTATGTGGTGCAGCCAAGGGAGTAACTTTTGATCGAATATTGGGGGGGTCGAAACTGAGCCCCCTATTGTTTGGACAAAAATTTTGGGGGGGTTAACTTAGTCAGGTTTAAATATTGGAGGGGTTATAACCCCCCTATCCCCCCCATATTTTACACCCTTGGGTGCAGCCATAGTTTACATCCATTCATATTTTATTGTATGCTGTTCATTATCATCAATTGAGTGTAGTGACCTATACATCGAAGGCTTTAGACACACAAAAATCACAAAAACGTTTGTGTAGTAGTCGAAAGGGAGGCATGAGATGAAATGATTCCTTGATATTATGAGTATTTATTCTAATTTAGTACTTGTTAACTGTGGTTGTGTGGGCCCCTTCTATAAGCTAGGGATAGCTTCTGGGGAGTCCCATTTTTTACAAAACATCTTGCTTTGTTCTTGCTTGAGCATACTATAATACATTGTGGTGTTTGTAAAAATAAATAAATAAAACATTGACAAGTGGTTTGCCCAGAAGAGGGAGCTATTACACAATTAAAAAAATCTGGATTATTGTCACATTAGACACTTATTTCGTAGTCAGTAGTCCCTTATTTTTCCACCGTATTTGTCAATTATTTTTTTTTATCCTTTTTTTATCTTACGTCTCCACCTCTGTCTTGATAAAGCCTGGGCAGTGGGCCTACGTCACTTCTTTTGCACTTGACACTTGACAGTCGATCAGACGCTCGCGCCCTGACCGTGCCTTGGTGGTGGTGGTGGTCACGTGGTGGCAGTGGGGCTAATCTGTGTCGGCCTAATTAAATCTGAAGCAATCGGGGCCACAGATGGAGCGTGTGCGTCTCGTGCGCGCACAGTTGGAGACCTGCTGTGCGGTCAAGGAATTACGCACGGCATTACGCACAGGTTACAGAAGTTAGTGTCATGGTTTGAACCCTGGGAAATTCAGAGACTACTCCGGTTACTTCTTTTTATGTATGCTAGGTGTTTCCACGATGCCTGTGGGGCTCTTCCGGTGTGAACTCGACAGGTAGGCGACTGTTTTTTAAATTTATCCCCATGCTTTTCCTTTAGCATCATGCAGCAGGCGAAGTAATTACTTTTGTTTGCATTTGCGCAGACTCGTGTGTTGTAGTAGTAGTAGTTTTACAAACTTTTTTTCTTGACTAGTGTTATTGCAAAATAACCTCTATTGGTTAGACTCCTCTATATTCTCATCTGACTTACATTTGCCATGACTTAACTGTATTGGTTGTGTAAAAAAAAATTTGAATATTTTGAATTATACTTTTTCTTTTATTTCTTTTTATTACCAACTGCAATAATATAACAATTGCAAAGGAATAATGTATTTTTTTCTGCATTTTGGCTACTCTATAGCGGTGTTAATTTTGTTAACTGAAACATTTTGTCATACTTTTTGTAATCATTTCAGTGACTAAACTAAATTCAAAGTACTTCATTATAACTAAACTATGTCTAGCATGTTTGGTTATTTTTGTTGACTAATAAAGACTAACTCAAAATGAAAAGGAGGAACTAAAATGATCAAAACTTCCAATGCCAGTTTGAAAGGGGCTCAGCCCTATGTTCCCCCAGGTCATATGTTATGGCCTGGTGCTCCCCCGCCAGACCTGTTTTTGCTGCGCTTCTTCATGGGTTAGGGTTAGGTTTATGGTTAGGGGTTAGGGTTATAATCAGAATCAGAGTTTATTGCCATTGTCAATGAAGGTTTCACAGACTAGGAATTTACTTTGGTTTACACGTGCAACATGAAACATAAATATAGATATAAAATAAGATAAATAATAAACTATGGAGAAAAAAATAAAATAGTAATAATTAAAAATAAAGGCTGTAACTATAAGGCATGCATAAAACTAGAAAATAAATAAAAAATCTAATAAAAATAAAATAAAATAGTAACTTAACACAATATGAGACAACAGCATGAATGGTAAATGGTGAATTACAGTTTAGCAGCTAATGTGAGTGTGGACATACCACATAGTGCAAATATAGCAGTGCAAATGGAACAGGTTATTCAGTTTAGTCTGATACAGAGTTATTAAATGTTCATGACTCTGATACAGAGTTTATAAACCAATAAGAAGAGAGTAAATGAATTGGTCTATTGAAGTCCTGCTGTTTCACGGTACCAGTGTTCCCCCAAACCTCAAATGGGAGAGGCGGCGGCACCGGGAAACATAGGGACTTTTTAATAAACGAGGTACCTATGTTCCCCGAGTCCTATGTTCCCCCCGTCAATAGAAGTGGGGGAACATAGGTACACACCCGTTTGAAAGAGCATCATATAATTTACATTCAATTCAAGGAACAAGTCTGGTCCTGAACATGTAGACTTGATTGTGTCTGAATATGCCGTGGAGTGTGGGCTATTGCTTTCCTCCCCTCAGCTATTACAATGTAATGTAATGTGTTTTGGAGAATAAACATGTTTTAGACATAGCTTTACTTTCTGAAGTCCTATTGCACAGCTGGTCTCACTTTTGTTATTTGAAATGGTCACTATTTCATTTCATGATGTGACAGGTCAATGAACTTGTGACAAATAGGTTTATACTCTATGCTAAATCTAAAAGTTAACCACTGTTGACTGAGTAACTGCTGTGAATAATGATGTTAGGATGAATCAATTTTACAATTATATAAAAGCTCAGGGTAGGGTTAATTGTTAGAATTTTAGAACCCACGGTAATCCACTGTCATGTATTGTGAGCCGTAGTGCAATAAGTGTCCAAACAGAGCACACTCAGCGGTAAAGACTGAAGGCACAGCGTCCAGGGTTAAATCCACCGAAAACACGTGAAGTCAGTGGCAAGTTAAGGGGAGACACTGCAGGCAAAGATCTTTTAGCTTTTGGGCCAGTCGACTCTCTTAACATATAAACTTTCACTTGGAAACAAATGCATTACCTCATCTTTGCAACAAGAAGTGTAATTATTGCACTGATTCAGCGTTTCTTCATATATGGGGAATTGTAACTTCAGTGACCATTTTCTCAAAATGCATTTTTCTTACATTGTGGCAGCAACTCCACTTTAGCAGGTCCTAAAGACTCCAAAATCGCCCAATAAAAATATTTAGAAGGTTTGTTGAAATGCATTTTTCTGATTTATTGAGGTTTGCACCCGAAAAAATACAGCAAAATTTGAACATTTACAGATTTATTCACTAGAAACTAAACCACATCAAAAGCAAATCTTTGTAACTAATCAACAAAATTAAAGCATTCATTTAAATCTGGCTCCATCCATTATTTAGATTTTATTGCCTTATTTTTTTATATGAAAATGAAACAGTTGTTCTCATATGTATGTCTAGCTGAGTCTGTGTGTGTATTGTATGTGTATATCCCAGAAAAGATTAATCAATTCCTTAAACCTTTTGACAACTGTTTCAATAATCAGAGTCTGCAGGGCTGAGCTGAGGAGCAGCAGCGACAGCCTGTGTTTTCAAGCCCTCCTCCTGCTCTCTAAGCCCAGAGTGCGACAGAGATAAGTCCTTTGAGTATGAGCATCGCACTCTTGGGGGTCATTTATCAAGACCGGTGCTAAATAGCTAATGCGATCTGGAAATAGCATATAGCGGTTTGTGGGCATGTTGCACCTAATTTTGCATATGATATTATGTGTATTTCTCTATAAGAACCTCAAATCATGTGTAAATGAGAGAATGTTGCATGAGTAAAAAATGTGCAAATAACTTAGCAGCTGAGCCACTTTTACATGGGCTACTTATTGCACAGCCCTACTTCAGCCCTTTAGTCACTGTTTCCTCAGATTGCAAGCGCTAACTGTGCTCCCCTTTGCAGCCGCACCATTATGTGAGACCAGAATGGCTGGGGCATTACTCCTCCTATCCCTCCTGCCCTGTGTGTCTCTGGGCCAGGTGTTCAACTTAACCCTCTCCGCCAAAGAGGGCCTTCCAGCGGGGACCATCGTGGGAGACCTGGGTGCCGTCCTGAGCCGTCCCAGCACCGGCTTCTTCATCTCGGAAAGCCGGGATTCCGATGTCTTCCGGGACTTGGAAATCGACGCGGACACGGGGATCATCTCCACCGCTATAATGCTGGACAGGGAACGGCGAGACTGTTATGAGTTTGTGGCCGCCACATTGACCGGGGAGATGATAAGGGTGAAAATTGAGGTTAAGGATGTGAACGACCATTTCCCTAAATTCCCATCGGACAAATACGACTTGATAGTTTCAGAGCTGAGCCCGCTGGGAAGCCGGTTCAGACTCGACGGAGCCAGGGACCGGGACGCCGGCGAGTTCGGCATTCAGGGATATCGCATCACGCAAAGCAACATGGCCGAGTTTTTCGACTTGGACTACCGCGCCAATGTGGACAGCCCTCACGGTTTATACCTGGTCTTAAAAACCAGACTGGACCGGGAATCTCGCGACTTCTACCCGCTAACGATTGAAGCGTTCGACGGCGGCGTTCCTTCCAAAAGTGGGACGGTCCAGGTGAGAGTTCACGTCCAGGATGAGAACGATAACCCGCCGGCGTTTAACCAGACGGAGTACCACGCTGTAGTGAAGGAGGACGTGGCACCGGCGGCCGCTGTGTGCCAGGTCTACGCCACGGACCCGGACTCGGCGGAGAACGGCAGAGTGACGTATGAGCTGAAGAGTAACCCCGGCGAGGTCTTCTATGTCAACGAGAGCTCAGGAGTGATCCACACAAACAAGCCGCTGGACTATGAAGCACAGGCCTACCATGAACTCATTGTCATCGCCAGGTAAGGGCTGAGTTATTACGGCACATTAAAGGTCCTATAGCGTTCGGGGAAAATCCACTCCAAGCGTTGTTCATGGACTAACATTGGCAAGAAACATTATAAAAAGTGGAGGAAAGAGCGAGGAACATGTAGCTGCTGAGTCGCTGCTGGTAAATACATCTAACTCACTGTAGAGTCAGAATGCTTTTATTTGAATGATAACTCCAATGTTTTAGACTTTCAAAACCTCCATTAGTTTATTATGGAAAAAACCTGTAACTAGCTTACACTCAGCTATCCAAACTCACCATGCTTGAGTCAAGTGCTCAAGAGGACATTTCATTGCAATGATTAGCTAACATAACTTAAAATGTTTTTATTTATTTATTTATTTATTGTTTATTTGGTTGGGACAGTGCATGTTAATGAACACACATGAGAACCATGCATGTAAACACACCACTCCGGATTGTAGCCTTGGGCTAATTTGCATCCGTTGTCCCACACAAACACACTCTCATTCATCCTGATCTATTGTACATGTTTTTAGTGGTAGGGGAAACCGGAGCACCCGGAGGAAACCTACGCAGGGAAGAACATGCAAACTCCACACAGAAAGGCCCCGTTCTGGCCCGGGGATCGAACCCAGGACCTTCTAGCTGTGAAGCACGAGCGCTAACCGCTGTGCTCACATAATTCAAAATATGACGTGTGTAATATAATGTTTTTTTTGGTTGATCATGACTAATATACCTGCAAAGTTTCATACAAATCATGAAAACTGCAATTTTGGCCAAAAATATTCATAATATGATGAATATTATCGATTCATCATATTATCAGAGACTGAGGCACACTTTATATGTTAGTGTTCGGCTCAGGTTAAATAAAGGAAAATGGGAAGGAGAAAACTGTAAAACTTCTCCCCATAAATTAGATGATTATTGTAGCTCCATGTCTGTAGATGGTA
>OMNZ01108701.1:0-10958 GCA_900303255.1 Lesueurigobius sanzi
GTTAGGGCCTCGCGACCCCCACTTTGGGAACCACTGGCATAGATCACACTGATGGTAGATCACACTGATGGTAGATCACACTGATGGTAGATCACACTGATGGTAGATCAGATTGATGGTAGATCACACTGATGGTAGATCACACTGATGGTAGATCAGATTGATGGTAGATCACACTGATGGTAGATCACACTGATGGTAGATCACATTGATGGTAGATCAGACTGATGGTAGATCACACTGATGGTAGATCAGATTGATGGTAGATCAGATTGATGGTAGATCACACTGATGGTAGATCACACTGATGGTAGATCACACTGATGGTAGATCAGATTGATGGTAGATCAGATTGATGGTAGATCACACTGATGGTAGATCAGATTGATGGTAGATCACACTGATGGTAGATCACACTGATGGTAGATCACACTGATGGTAGATCAGATTGATGGTAGATCACACTGATGGTAGATCACACTGATGGTTGTAATTTAAAGGTTCATTGTGGAAATTTTTATGCAAAAAATGAATTTGATATTTGTGCATATTTTGACCTTCCGTGACCTTCCGTGACCTTTCCGTGACCTTTCAGTGACCTTTCAGTGGCCTCAATGATGCTCTAGGATTAAATGTATTTAGTGTCACTGTTTCACTGCGTTGCCATGGAGATGGTTGAATCCGTCATAGAGGTCATTGTGATGAAAAGTAAAGGTGCCATGTTAATACAGCCACTGGGTCATGAAAAGGTCAAATATGCACTAATAGTGAATGTCTCCATTGTGAGATCAATAAAGAATTATATTATCTTATCTTAATATTGAGTTTCTTTGTTTCTTTGCATAAAAAGTTCCACAATAATAATGGCTTACACTTGTGCTTTTCGAGCCTGATTAACAAGTTTCTCAAAGTGCTAGACTGTAGACCAGGAATCTCCAACCAGTAGCTCGGGAGCTATCAGTAGCTCGCCAGCCCTTTCCAAGTAGCTCGCCAAAGGCTAGCTACATTTCTACATGTTGTTGCTTGTTAAGTTACATTTTAGATGCATTTTTGTTGTTCTGAGCAAATTATCTCCAAACATAGTATAAAGCAGAAACTACTGTACTGTTCTTTTATTGAGTTGTATGATCATCTTGTCGGTCCTGGAGGCCTAGTTACACGTGTTTCTTTGAAGTATAAGTAGCTCACTGCCATTTTTGTCACGCAAAAGTAGCTTGCGAGGTAAAAAAGGTTGGAGACCCCTTCTGTAGACATTATTTATTCATGCCATACTCAGTGGTGATGGTAGCTGCACCATCGGCCCCTCCGCCCCCCACCAACATTCACTCTCTCACTCTCATTCTTTCGGATCTATTGTACATGTTTTTTGTGGCAGACACGGAGAGAACATGCAAATTGCCGATTGAAGGCTGCACACTTCTGGATACAGTGGATGGGTGACAGTGGAGCAGCTAGTTTAACATGAGCCCAACAACCAAAAGGCTTGTGGTTTGACTCTTGCTTGAGTGCAGTCACAGTGTTGGATTCAACAGGAAAACTCAAGACCATGAAGCAAGTGGTTTATGTGGCGAGATCAAATCAGGACTAAACCCGGTCTATAATAGACTTCTAATTGGACTAAATGATGTTTAGTTAGTGAAAAAGGCTGTGGCAGACCATTGTGGGATCAAGCCTCCAGTCCATTATGACAGTTTGCTAAATATTCCATCACCGCTTTCATGCCACACTGTCCTGGCCAATAGACTCTACGGGACAAAATATCTAAGTAAAGTAAGAACAGGGGCTCAAAGATGAAAAATATGACCCTTTTACTACCAGCACATTGAGGAGTTTCAGAATTGTGAGCTGAATTATCAGGCATAACCTACACCTCTCTCTCAAAACAAGTATCACAGATTGTCACATATTGAAACTAAATCACGTACTACACACCCCAGTGACAATCATCAGGAAAGTGTGCAGTTGTTTTGCAATTCTTATGCTCATAATTCCCGATAATTAAATTGCTCAAAGGCTAGGCCAATGAATGATCCGGCGTTAAGATGGAGAGAGTGGACACTAAATATACACCCTCATCTCGGCTACGGTAAGGACATTATCTGCAGAAAGTGGATTAGCCGCCTGTGTAAGCATGCTCGGTGCACTGGTATGGTTACTGCTTAGAGATTTACCTGCTATTGTACTGTAATGCATACCTCCTCCCCTCCAGTGATGTCTTTCTCAGGTCCATGGTACAGCAAGAGAAACAAACAAAAAAAAAAAAGAAAAATGTAGTCCACTTCCTTATCAATGGCTTACAGGGGGATGAAGGATTTGAGACATGTATGTTGCACAACAGGTAATTAGGAGCTTAGACTATGTGCCCTCTAACCAAGCGTCTCTGGAGTGTCCTATTTAGGAACTGTGTCGCCTTCCCTTCGGACGAGATAGGGGGAAAAAATCAGGATGGAAGGATGGATTTGAGAGGTGACAATTAGCAATTCACAAAGGCTGCAATTGTTTAGGTTGAACAGTAAGAACCTTTTTGTAAACGTAACCCTCTGGAGTCTCATATCCGGGTCCGCGATACGAGACCCGCGACACCCGCATCGCCGACGACTTTATATCTCCGCGAGTAAATGTCGCAGAGACTTACCGTTTCCTCCGGGGGGCGATGTAAGGTCGCGTTGGAATTTCGTTTCAAAAAGTGCTAAGTTAGCATTAGCTAAAACTGCTGACGCGGCACTTTACAAAATCGCCCAGGGATTCAAAACGGTATTAGGTAAAAACTTTGGGGGTTTTTTGTCTGAAAGCTTGACTTCTTCATCCTGTTTTCTGTTTATATAGAACATAGAGGACTAAAGTATGGAGTAACATTTGTGCCAAAAATGTGACAATTTTTGTTGTTGTTTTTTTCTCAAAAATGTGAATATATGGAGAATAAACACAGATTTCACACAGAAGGTCAGGTTTATAACCTTCTATGTTTATAGAAGCATATTTTAGTGGAATAATAATCAAAAAAGTGCTATGAGCGCCTACATTTCTTTGATATTTTTGTCAAAAATAAACATTTTTACAGTAACTACAGTCTTTATTTTCCATCTCCT
This sequence comes from Lesueurigobius sanzi, assembly GCA_900303255.1. Taxonomy (NCBI): domain Eukaryota; kingdom Metazoa; phylum Chordata; class Actinopteri; order Gobiiformes; family Gobiidae; genus Lesueurigobius; species Lesueurigobius sanzi. Next base: position 3,090 of record OMNZ01108701.1, read on the forward strand.
GGGCCAGGTCTAACCCACAAAACATTTCTAAGCCATATACATTGATTTTTTGTATATAGGGAAAGAGTGAGGTGAGAAATTCAATTTTCGCCTAGTTTTTTGGTTATTTTTCTGCTTCTATCATGATTACTACATTGATATGACTCAACTAAATGTAAATTATAGACACATCACTGTAAACTGAAACTGACTTTGAGGCATAAATTGCATATCTAACCGCAATAAACCGAATATATATTTTTCCAGTGCTGTTCAGCTCAAGTTGGGAGTGCATCCAAAACAACATCATCTTTTGACTCCAGAACTTATCAAATGCGACCTCATATTTTTGTTCCCGTCCCAAAAGGGTTCCCTTGGCAGAAGTCTCACAGCGATTAATCAAATAGTCATCGGGGCTTAGAAGGAGCCGCATGTGTCTTTATTATTGTTAAGTTGAGATTTAGGCCTTGGCTTGAACTGCTGGGAAAGGCACATCAGTTTGAAAATCCGTGGAAGAGCTTCAGAGATCAGTGTTAGAGGAGATGAAAAGGATTCCTCTGTGTGTTATGTGTTAGACGCGCTGACAGCATGGATTCACAGCAGATTGTCAGAACCCAGGTTATTTTACTCAGTGTTAAACCTCAAGCGTTTTTAGATCTTCATCATGTTCCGCTGGTTAACACTTACAAATAGACGCAATCATGTCCACCCTTCACAAGATTGCAGCAAAATGAAATATGTCTCAGTTACGCAAAACATTTAACAACATGCTATTAAAAGACAAACCATTTCTATCACTCTTTCGGTTGAAATCACGTTTTACAATTGGATAGAAAGCAGGGACCAAGGTTAAAAGAAAATCTGCTATTGTTTTTTATTTTTTTTCCTAGTTAGTGATCAGTTCCACAAACATACACCACATCAATTAAAAGTCAATGTACTTCTTCTATTACTGTCTCCTACTTTGAGAACATTATTTCAGCTTAGTTAATTTGTACTGACTGAGGAAACATGAAACTTTGTGCAAGGATTTCTTTCCTAAAACTGGCATTTTCACAAGTAAAAGGCTATGTGCCACATCATTCTCATTTGTGTCTATCTAATGGTCTTCAGAGCAAATTGAGAGTGCTTTTTAGAGTGATGGCAGGTGCAGCCAAAAAATAAAGTCTTCACTAGATAGATAGAAGTGTAAGTCCAGCACATCCTCTTGAGGTGAGAGGCGTAACATCCTGAACACGAAAGTATAAAATTCAATGAAGTGGCTTTAGAACCTTTGCCTGTCTACAATATACAATTCTTTGCCGCCCATCACCTCAATATTACTCGATTATTGCTCGAACACTACCAGAAAATTCACAGCACAGGAGGCGGGAGTTAGTGATGCATCGTTTTCAGCGTCTGCAAACTAGTCAAGATGGCGGCCGCAACGGAGTGAAATCTGAACTTGTTGTTAAACGATAACAACCCAGGGGGGCACTTGCATTTATTATTTTATGGGTACGCGCCGCTTAGCCATTTTAGGCAGAGGCAAAAGTTACGGAAATGAATAATAATTATCATCAATGTGGAAATCCCGGGCTTCATAGTGTGTGCAGGTCAACAACTCGACGAAGGCTGCCATGGTGAGCGTGGTAGCCCGACTCTGGGACTCCCGTCGCTCTGGCCACTCCAATCACAGACTGTCTTCCAATATATTTCATAGATGCAGTCAGGGTGGCTTGCCAGGACATTGCCCTTATCTTAACCATATCCCTTTTCCTAACCCTAAACTTAATCCTAACTTTAAATTTAACCTCTTTAGCCCTGCTGTGTATACATATTGTGTAACAGCTTGTAAAATGTCTAAAATGTTCATATTTCTCTCATATGATATGAATGTCTATGGTGATACTGTAGATGTGAACATTTTCAAGAAAATCATAGTGGGCCTGAGTAACTGAGGTTGAAAGACAGAAAATATGAATTCAGCCTAAAAAAAAACCCACACATTACAGCAGGTCAGCAGCTTGTTTACTTTGTAAAGAAGCAAATAAACATCATAAATAGTAACTACAGCTAATTATTGACTTATTGACTTTTATTAGAATAAAAAGGGCACAATTTGGCACCTTTTGGCCCAAAAAATTCAAATTTGTAATTTGTAATTGAACATTTTGGATCCTATTGATATATTTGGTCATAAAATACAGTTTTTCCAAGAAAAAAAAATACAATTTTTAAAAAATAGATTAAAATAAACAAGGATTGTCTCTAAAACGGGGACTCTAGGGCTTAAGAGGTTAAAGCCCCACTCAGAGTGTGTCGTCCAATGAGAATGCGCGGGGGCGGGACTTATAAAAAATTTGGCTTCTGTTCTGACTCACTCAATCCTCATTGGTATAATATGGTCGGCACGGCAACAGTTATGCTGATTACCTCTACATTATGTCACTTCCTGTGCTCATGCCCAATAAGGAAGTGAAAAATAAACTAAAAATAAATAAAAATGTCTAACCAGAGAAAACAGCAAAATCCTAAGTAAAATTGTGTGAAATACTGTATGTTTTGGTGAAAGTTTTGTCTGATGTGTCTTAAATGTTGAATATAATGCTGTATAATAAGGTCTCATGCAAAAAGGCAGTGTTGGTGCACAAAGCAAACCGTAAAAAAAACCCGCAAAGATTGTGTGTAATTGCGCACAAAAGAGCCAGTCACAGAAACCTAGCCCAATCCCAACTGAGCTCAGAGGTCACGGGGTAAATCAAACACCAGCCCGAGGAGACTGTGAGAAAGCCCTGTGTCTGTGTGGGCATTTGTATATTTGTGCTGTCTGACTATTTGTGTTACAGGAACATGCTGGAAGTTTGTGTCCAGACAACTTGGTTTCTTTGTTTTTTTTTTTTTTTTTACAACAGATTAAACACAGATCATCCTTAAGCCAAACACAATCTTTCTAGTTATGAGGCAATGGGTTTTTAGTATAACATTTGGTTCTGGTGGATTGGGGGAATAAATCAGATATGGGCTAATCTTAAGTGTTTATGTATCTGCTAGAGTCGATGGAGTGGCCAGCTGGAGCCAGGCGGCCTCTGTGATACTGAGGGAGCTCCCACACGGCACAAAAGTCCAATTTTAAATGTGGGAAATGGGACAGATTCAATGGGAGGACGTGTTGGCAATATGTTTGATACTGGAGATGAATAGTATATGGCCAAGTTATCAATATATTAGATCAGTGGTTCCCAACCTTTTTTGCCTTGGGCCTTTCATTTATTCTACACGCACTCCCTGCCTCGATTGTTTTGTTGATTAGTTACAAAGTGAATGACTAAAACTCCTAATTAAATAGTAAAAAAGACAACAAGAGACAGTTCAAAATCAACTAGTTATTGCTTTTTTAATTATTTGTATATTTTTAAACATTAATTTGAAATGTGTGAAGGAAAAAAAATGTGTCATGCTTCCATTGTGTGGATTCTTATTGTTGTGAGGATTAGGGTCAGTTGGGATTTTCTAAAGATGATGCAAACCAATGACAGCATGTGCTGTAGCTTTTGGCCGTATCTTGGTCAAATTACCGTTACCGGCTTTGCGTAAGCTTCAAAACTATATGTTTTCTATACCGCTGTTGAATGTTCTCCTTCAGGCCTGAAAAAGCACCTCGTCTATCCAGCAAAACGGCATCTGCCACATGTCCTCTAAGTTATTTGAGCTTTAAAATGGCCACTTTCTCCAATGTGTTATGTGCAGAGAATGATGGCTCTTTGTTAGCACACACAAAAGACCTCCATGAACGTTACATTCTCACAAAACACTGCACATGTGGTGGATAGGAACAGAATCACCGTAATTAGCATCAGCATTAGCAGTGACATTAGCATTACACTGATGGGAATAAATGAGCCTGGGGTCTCTGCGTATTACTTTAGTCGGTCTCTGCAACAATGACAAGCTGTTACTGCAAAACACCACAGTGGAAAAGTATATTAGTATTGTTATATTCAGTGTTGGGGAGAATACTTTGAAATTGTATTCCGTTACAGAATACTGAATACTTGTCTTAAAATGTATTTTGTAACGTATTCAGTTACTTTGCCCAATCAGAGTACTGTGTTCTGAATACTTAGATACTTTCACCTGGATTTGCTTTATATTTGTGTATAAATATGGAGAAAGATTAAAAATATGTAGCAACACTTTTACACCAACTGTTGTCTGTCTCTTCTTTCTCTCTCTCTCCCCCTCCCTCTGTGTCTCTTTTCTTTCTCTCTCCCTCTCCTTCCTCTCTCCTTCCTCTCTCCTTCCTCTCTCCTTCCTCTCTCTCTCGCTTCTTTCTCTCTTTCTCTCTCCCTCTCCATCCTCTCTCCCTCCCTCTCTGTCTCTCTTCTTTCTCTCTCCCTCTCATTCCTCTCTCCTTCCTCTCTCTTTCTCCCTCCCTCTGTCTCTCTTCTTTCTCTCTCGCTCTCATTGTTCTTAAAACTGTTCTTAAATCTATTTGTCCTGGTCTTAATGGACCTGTGCCTACTCCTTGAAGGTAGTCCTGGATGTGAGGTGTCCCTGATGATGGTTTGGGCCTTCTGGAGGCAACGTGAGCTGTATAGCTCTGTCAGAGAGAGGAGAGGGCAGCCAGTGATCTTCTGAGCAGTGTTAATGATCTTCTGAAGCACTTTCTATTAGTAGTTATATTATAGTATTATTTAACAGTATTTACAGTTGCAATGTTTTTGTGTCTGAATGTAACATTTAGTGGTCCGTAAGTCCCCATAAGTGAAACAGATGAAGCTTTCCCTTTGTTGAAGACGGTGGAAAAATGTGTGAGTCCCAAAAAAACTAAACCACCAATGCATCTTTATACACATAATAATAATAGTAATACACACAACAATGATAAAGTATGCCCAAAGCACTCCACAAATACTGAAATATTGCCCTTTACACATTACAAAATGTGCCTACTCCTAGTAAAGCCAGTACACAGAGCCAAACCACAAGCTTCCTATGGCTTTGTGCCCGAATGTCACCGTCAGTGAATGTGAAATTCTCCAGTATTTCTGCCACTTGACATTAAAAAACCATAGCTAGAAACGACGCAGGTGTAGTAGGTCTAATTATCGAGGGTTGAGAAAAGCATGCATGATACGATCAGTTATTGATTTGTGATTCCACACAAACCACAGGGTCCAGTCTGTCTGGCACCAACAGGAGATCAATCACCTTTCATCATTTCATACCAGTATGTGTTTTTAACTGTAAAGACAAAAATGAACCAGTATGTGTAAATGCAACAACAAAATCATGATTTCAGCCAGCTCTAACGCAACCTACAACTGCTGCACAAATCTACCCAAATGTTCATTTGTACGGATGAAATTATATCTTTACCTTTTTTCTGAAAAGTACTGGTAAATATAAGGTTCTGCAAGGTTTGAATTCTCCACAACAAGATAAAGATTCCAACTCTTAGCTTAGTCTACATATTGGCTCTTAGTCAATATGTGCTGCACTTTTAATAAAATGGAAATAGTGAATAGAGCTATTAATGTGTGATCATTACTTGCTGGCTTTTCTTTATACACATAATAAACCTATAGTGAGACTCCTATAATGCGCTCTTCTACTATATAACCCCAATAACCCCATCTATTTTCAGACTGTTTGACGTTAAATTGAACCCGCCAAGGTGCTCATTAGTGTGTGACTTTCTGATCTCCCCGTTGCACTGTTTATGACGAGGCGGTTGGTTGCAGAGGTGCCACTTGAGCGCTCACATCCTGGTGAGTGCATTACAGCTGCCGCCCGCTAACGTGCCTGTCCTTCACCTGGGCCATAATCATAGTCATTATGGGGTTGTAATGGCAAACACACCTGCCGACTCGCTGCTCGTGCCAAACACACACCTGCGCGTGGATGTAAGTATAGCCCTGCCGCGGGATACGGTAGGAGGAGTCGTAAATGGCCGCCGAGTGCGAGGGAATGCCACAACGTTAGAGGGTCGTATATCTTTAGCGCAGTGGATCAGAAAGATAAAAGATGATTTATTGCTTCCTGGGCTAGAAGAGACTGGTAATGTTTTTCCTCTGTGTAATAATGGACTTTCAGGGTGCTTCGGGCTTGTGTAAAATCAATCACATGAACAGCTTAGATAGTGTTCTACAACAGAACGGACAGGCAACTGCAAGGTTTTATTCATTTCTTACATACTTTTCGTACATACAAGTGCTTTCAGATTAACCCTCCTGAGTCCATCAGGGGCTGTGCTGACCCTGGGGGGCGGGGAAATTCATGGACGACCACTTCTACATCCATATTTTTCAAATATTTGGAGGGCCATTAATGTGAAAACGCCATGGTCTGTCATGAGGAGGTATTTTGCCTGATTGCTCAAAAGGTTATGGAATGCCCATCCTGAAACTTTCAGCAATGTTAGTGGACCTTTCTTTGGTTTGAATATGAAGAAAATTGAGAGACGCGCGTTTTTTGCTATTTCCAATTTTAGTTTTCACTCCTTTATCATTTTTTTCTAGTCCATTTTTGGAAAGAATGCTATAAAAAGATAGGCCTTGAAGTGAAAATCAGCTCTCTAGGTGCCATACTTTTAGAGATATGGACATTTTTTGCTATTCCCAATTTTAGTTTTCACTCCTTTATCATTTTTTTCTAGTCCATTTTTGGAAAGAATGCTATAAAAAGATAGGCCTTGAAGTGAAAATCAGCTCTCTAGGTGCCATACTTTTAGAGATATGGACATTTTTTGCTATTCCCAATTTTAGTTTTCACTCCTTTATCATTTTTTTCTAGTCCATTTTTGGGCTATGAAAAGATAGGCCTTAAAGTGAAAATCAGTTCTCTAGGTGCCATACTTTTAGAGATATGGACGTCGTGCAAATTGGCCAAAAAAAAGTATTTGGGCTCTCACAGTTTCTCCTGGAGGCCAATCACTCAAAAACACACCAAAATTCATCAAAATCTTCGTGAGTGCATTTTCTTGGTTGAATTGACACAGAATGACCCAAATACCCTTAGACCCCGAAGAGTTAACAACACATTCAAAACAGACCGTTCATTTACACACCCAACTACCCGCCAGGCGTAATTAACCAAATGAAAAAGTTGGTGGCGCCAGCGCTACAAAAAAATTAGTCTCGAGGCCTGAAATGGTACTTCTCATTCCTGTATTGAAGACCTGTTGGTGCCACACCTTACGCTCCCAAAAAGCTGGTTTGTTCGTAGTTCCTAGGATTCATAAAAGGAGCCTTGGAGGTTGGGTTTTCAGCCATCATTCCCTTTCCAGATATGCTGAAAGTCTCTCTTTGAAACTAAACTGAAAACCTTCCCATACGACTGTGCATTTGGCTCTAACAATGTTGTATTTTTATTGTCTCATTTTTTAAAATTATTATTATTTAAATTGTGTGTGTGATCAGAGTTGTGATCAGTGTTCAGAGACTCACTGTCTCTACAAAGCGCTCTACAAATAAATATTGATTGATTGAACACACACCAGCATTCGCACGCTCATCCAAATGCACACACCGTTTAACCTCTTAAGACCTATAGCCCCCAAAAATGGCTCTGCGCTTTCAGATACAGCTACTGACTTACATGTTTTATGCAGCGAAATATTCCAAAGTTGCAAATTAGTGGCAGCTGATGTGGAAATATCCATTTCTGTTGTTATTTGCGACACCACAGGGAGGAACAAAGCCTTTTTGCGGGAAAATTTGTGTTGCAACCTCATTTTATTGTCAAACAACATCATTTATTATTATTTCACTTCCACTGTCATCCCTAAGCTCTACCAAATGTGTGGACACCAAGATTAGCCATGTCCACCTATGATGTAAATAAATGATTTTTGGAGAAAAAGGCCTCGGGCTTAAGAGGTTAAGAGGAAGTAAAAATAGAGTAAGT
>OMNZ01108704.1:0-23392 GCA_900303255.1 Lesueurigobius sanzi
GGGGGGGGGGGGGGGGGGGTGTTTCATGTGCCAAAACTTGCCAAATTATAGGGACACATTCACAGCTGGAAAACAAATTGAAGCAACCTTGATTTGTGTCATTTCGTAAAGTGGAAAAACATGCACTATATTGAAAAAGAGGTGACTGTCTGGCTGCGGTTTTGTGTGAGACTCAAGGATATTCGTCGTTGGCTTTGATGGATGGTTGTCAGGGAAACTTGGCATTGTTGGAGCAAGTCTTTTGTGGAAGCCACTTTTAATAATTCCAAGGTTGACACATTGACAATATGCTAAAACTGCTGCTGACTTTTACACATAATAAGCCAATATACTTCAGCCCTGCGAAGGTCTAGGCCCTGTGCATGACTGTTCTCTCGAATGGGAATAAAGTTATGTTTTTGTCCTTCACGGATTTTGTAAAAGCAGATATGTGTGAAATATAACTCTTTTATTCACCTTTTATTCAGGAAGTTGGTAATGGGGTAATCAGATCAGATATTTATGTGGTTTACTGTGAGGTATTGCTCACAGTTAAAAAGGTTTCCTATTCATTAGACATGTTTTTCTTTGCCAGTAAATGTGGTGCCAAACCTTGAGACTTTCCTCCCAATCAATAAGCAGTGTTGGGGAGTAACTAAATACATAAAATACTAAAATACGTATTCGAAATACTCATTTTGAGTAACTGTATTCAGGTACAAATACTCTCTTATTTGAGGGTATTTTTCGAATTCAGTTACTTTTCAAATACCAAAGGAATACAGAGAGGAAGAGAGGAAGGAGAGAGACAGAGAGGGAGGAGAGAGAGAGAGGAAGGAGCGAGAGAAACAGAAGAGAGGGAGGAAGAAGAGAGAGGAAGAAGAGAGAGGGGAAGGAGAAAGAGGAAGGAGAGAGAGAGAGAGAGAGGAAAGAGAGAGGGAGAGGAAGGAGAGAGAGAAAAAGAAGAAAGAGAGAGGAAGGAAGGAGAGAGGAAGGAGAGCGAAGAGGGAGAGATAGAGAAATAGAGCCAGAGAAAGAATAGAGACAGAGAGAGAGAGGGAGAGAGAGAGAGAGGGAGAGAGAGAGAGAGAGAGAGAGAGAGAGAGGAGGGAGAGAGAGTGAAAGAAAGAAATAAGGAAGAAGAGAGAAAGAACAGGCAGACAACAGTTGGTGTAAAAGTGTTGCTACATTAGTTTAATCTTTCACCATATTTATACAAAACTATAAAGCAAATCAAGGTGAAAGTATCTAAGTATTCAGAATACAGTTCTCTGATTGGGCAAGGTAACTGAAATATATTTTAAGACAAATATTCAGTATTCTGTAACTGAATACAATTTCAAAGTATTCTCCCCAACACTGGCAATAAGCCAGGATCTCGGTCAGGAGTAACTACTTTTTATGCTTTATTCTGACGTGGGAAAGCAGAAAACGAACCAACCCAGTTCCAGACACGGGGACAGAATTCAATTTCCCACACTCAAATGCCCTCTTGTTAGATGGGATTCCTAAACCTGTCAATCACCGAGAGCCATTACTCATCTCCCCATCGAAACTTCAATATCTTACTTTTTTTTTTCCTTTTATGATAGGAAAGTGTCTGATATCACACTGTCTAGAGCATAGGAGATGTATAGTGCAGATCGGACTCCGCCCGCCCACTCATTTCTCTTCAAGAGTTGGATACAGGTCTAAGTTTAACATCGAGGGCGTCTGGAGGCTTGAGTCATCTGCCTGTAGCTGTCTCGACTGTGGATGGACCAAAGGCGGGGGAGCAAGAAAAAAAGAGTTTATGAATGAAAAATGAGCATCAAAGTAGAAAGAGTTGCACGACGGGCTGTTTGTTATGAGGACTGTGGGCCAAGTATCTGAAGAGTCTGGTTTAATATTAGGAGGGAGGACATGTAGGGATTGTATGGTTTCTGTTTTGGATGGATTTTTTTTTTTGCAAGTACTTGGTTTAACCACATGGAACAAAACTGGCACAAATTGGAATATCTCTATCTGCACTTAAGACCCTATAAGTTAATTTATTTCACTACGGCGTCAATAGTAGTGGCATTTTTCAGTCACACAGGCTCGACTAAAGACTAGAGGTGGGTGGTATTTAAAACATGATCTTATCTTGGGATGGGTTTGATGGCGTTTACTGAATCTAAGTTTCCGGATGATGTACCCGACAGCTTTGTCCAAATAGGCCGGCAGGAATATTTCAGGCTCTGCTCACACCGAACACTCTGAGTACTCACTTTTGCACTCCGGAAGAAGGTGCAGGACTTTCTTGTGCAGATATTAATAGGTACGAGAACTCTTTCATTCCTACCTCTGTGAAACTTCTAAACAGTGACTTGGAGAACATGCAGAGGAGGAGATGACTTTGTGTTTCTTGTGCTTTTCGCTAATGTGCACTTGTGATGCAGTGTTGTGTGATGTCTGTGTATGTTTGACTTTTGATCAACTGCTCTGTTCCAAGGCACATTTCTCCCTGGGAGATTAATAAAGGAAACTAACTAACTAATTAAAAGGTGGAAGAGCTTGGCGGCGTCTAACTGATCACATACTTATTGGCCTCACTGTACCATGCATTTTGCCTGATTGCTCAAAAAGTTATGGAATGCCCATCCTGAAACTTTCAGGGATGTTAGTGGACATGATAACCTTTCTTTGGTATGAATATGAAGAAAAGGGTTGAGAGACGCTATTCCCAATTTTAGTTTTTTTTTTGGCTATTCCCAATTTTTGCTTTTTTTTTGCTATTCCCAATTTTAGTTTTCATTCCTTTATAATTTTTTTGTAGTACATTTTTGGAAAGAATGCTATATGACTGAGGGCACGCACAAAGACCAGACAGGTACGCATCGACTCGTCTAAGCGCAGGTAAGAACAGAACATATCTCAGTATGGAAAAACAGTGGCCTATTCGCCTGTTAAAAGGCCTATGCAACGTAGAAATACCATGTCTTTTTGTAGCGCCCTGTGAACAGCGTAGCATGTAGCCTCATAGTCTTCCTACCGATCAAAAGGTCTGTCCTTTTCCCATCTTTTCAACTAAACTTAAGTCAATTTGAACCACAGCAACACAGCACAATGGCCACAAGCTTTTATCGAGCTTTAGAACACAATGAACAAAACAACTTAACCTACGATTTACGTCTTGTTATGGTCCAAAACAGCACACAGCCCAATGTGTTAGGTCTCATTCTCTCCATATCCCCCCTGACTCTGAATGTGTGGACTGTAAGGACTGTGAGGCACTGGGTCGTACTTGCAGTTGTCACCCTGGAATGTCAGTCAGAACACCACTAGAGCCAGGATGAATATTCAGGTGGAACTTATGGGGCAGACTTGAGTTGACTAAACCCCACTGGAGACGATTATGAGGACACCAGGCTGTATTTCAACTTGTTGTATTGAACAACACATCTAAATGATCTTAACTTAAGAATATGAAAGTGATTTATTCTACCACAGTTGGAGACGCCCTGCTCTACATTACAGTACGAGTCCAGAATGTTGCAATGTCATCTGAAACCCAATCGACTCGACGACAGCCTTTTCACGGCGGTTATTAAACATCACGTTCTGAGATCTGACAGACGGACTTCTCGCTCTTGAGTAATAACTCGAGTGTCGCGTTATTAATCACAAAACGTTTCAAAATGTCCGCGGAGGATGGACCGGCGCGGCCCGTTCCTCCGATGATGAGATGAACAAAGCGCTGTAGCCTCGCGGGGAAATGCATCGAGATCATCTCAACTCCATCAAATGTAATTGCTTTTACAAATTGAGAAGATGGGAGATAATTCACTTTCCAAACAAGCCAGTGATGTATTCTTTAGAGACGCAGGTTTCAAAGACTGCGTGTCTGATGTCTTCAAAGGGAAAGGGAAAGGGAATGTTATTTGTATAGCGCTTTCTATATGACATAGTCACACCCAAAGCGCTTGACACATGAAAGGGAGGGGGCTCATTCACTCCATGATGGTGGTAAGCTACTATTGTAGCCACAGTTTCCCCTGGGGTAGACTGACAGAAGCGAGGCTGCTCACATCTGCGCCAACGGTCCCTCCGACCACCACCAACCACTCACACTTAGGCATTGGGTGAAGTGTCTTGCCCAAGGACACAACGACAGTCTGCACCTGCAGGAGCCGGGATTCGAACCCCCGACCTACCGATCATGAGACGACCCGCTCTACCACCTGCGCCACTGTTGCCCCCCAAAGCATGTATGGCAATGTCTTAAAAGCATGAAGCATTGAAGTATCGAAATTGTAATTTGGTTTTAGTCAAGATTTAGTCAACTTATTACATTAATATTATTTTTTTCAAACATAATGATATTGGAGCTTCTCCCACATGAACAAATTTAAATGATACTCCCTTTCAAACCTTATCCCTGAAGTTCATGTGTTTTTAGACCAAATATGTTGTTAGTATTTAGCCTCTCCCAGCATATTCCTATGGACCCAAACGGGGGTGAAGCTCTTCCACGTTTTCCCTATTTAAATACGGTCATGTGAGTAGTTACACGATCCAAGTATTACACAAGAAGCCAGCAGTCTACGCAGATAAAAAGGGGTACTATATTGTACGGGGTATTAACACCCCAGGAGCACTTCGCCGTCCGCGCAGTAATATCTTCACTCTCACACTAGGAGGGAAGATATTCCTACGCCTTACAACAGGGGTCTCCAACCTTTTTTACCTTGCGAGCTACTTTCGCTAACAAAAATGGCAGCGAGCTACTTATACTTCAAAGAAACACATATAACTCGGCCTCTAGGACTGCCAAGATGATCATTCAACTCAATAAAAGAAAATTACAGTAGTTTCTGCTTTATACTTTGCTATGTTTGGAGATATTTTGCTCAGAAAAAATCATGTAAAATGTGACTTATCAAGCGTATGTGGAAATGTAGAAAGCCTAGCACTACTATGACTATTCCCCGCTATCTTCCGCCACTCCCGCTGGCTGCCTTTCTGTCTTTGGTTAGTAAATCAATCAATGCTCAATAAGATATAGCTAAATTGTACAATATTTCCATTTGAAAAGGTCACTTTATAGAGAATTGGCAAAAATAGTCTTGTGGCACTTTTCCCCATCATTTGTGGTGGGCTAAATGCTATCAGCTAGATTTTAAATTCAATTCAGTTTATTTTGTACAGCCCAGAATCACAACAAAGTCGCCTCACAGGGCTTCACAGAAAATAGAAAGACAATTTTAGACAATTTGTACAATATTAATAGCGCTGGAGAATCCCCTGTCCTTAGATCCTCCTTCACAGCAAGGTAAAACTCCAAAAACCCATTGGGACAAAACGAAGAAACCTCGGGGAGATCCACATGAAGGGGGAGATCCTCTCCCAGGACGGACAGGCTGGATGGGGGTGGGGGATGGTCTTTCCCACGACGGCCGCTCCTTAGTGATGCTGTGATCTACCCTAGTTTTAGTACATATAGATTCAGTCTGATTGGTTAACACACCAAATGCAAAAGTTGAAAATTTACAACTTGAGTGAGCCGAGCAAAATTTCCGCGTCTCTCGCCCAATTCGCCCACTCAAGTCGCTCAAATCGTGTAAATACTCTCCTCATCACACCTTTACATAGGGATAACATGTAAATCCGTCGCTCGTGGCTCCTCCATCGTATTTGCTCTGAATGCACTATTCGACTTACAGATTATCACTTTACAATGACCTGATATTGACTGAGAACTGCATTTAGCTTCTTTCCATTATGCCCATGTTTGTTTTTCAAAACTACCCTGACTCATCGTTTTACCGCTTGAAAGAAAATCCACTTTATTTACAACTCTGAGCGTCCGATGAGCAGCATGGTTGGAAAACACCATTATTTCCCAGTCTCTTCAAAGACACTGCTTTCTCCACCTCCAGTGTGAGAGGCTTCTTTGTTCAGAGCTGGAGCCTTTCCTACAGCTTTAATTGCTATAGTTCCTGCCCCCATTATTCTCTATATCTCGCGGAAGAAGTCGAAGCCATTGATGACGTTTAACTCTAACAACGATGCCTTTGACACAATAGTGAGGGTCTGACTTCTTTTCTTGCCAATTAGCCTGAAAATGTTCGGCCGTAGCCTCGGACAGTTACAGTGGTTCGTTTGTAGAGACCGATGCTTAAAAGGAAAAAAAAACAGACAGATAGACAATTGAGATTCATAAAAGCCAATGTTATTTCCCATTATACATTAAGGGGTAACTTTAAATGTATACATTTACAGATGCCAATTTGAAACTTCTGCTGGAGATTAATGATATACACTGCCTGGCCAAAAATAAAGTCTCCACCTGGATTTAACTAAGTAAACAGAACTGGGCTTGATGCAGTTTGTCAGGTTTAGGTTCAGCAACACTATCTGCCCAAAGAATAAGTCATAAATTATTATTTATGACTTATTCCATCAATGGGTTTCTTCTTCTCTGATGGCACTGGCGTATTCCAAGATGACAATCCCAGGATCAGGCTCGTATATCGTGAAAGAGTGGTTCAGGAGTGTGAATGGTCATTTTCACACATGGATTGTCCACCACAGTATCCAGATCTTAACTCCACTGAGAATAGTTGGGATGTGCTGCAGAAGGCTTTGCTCAGTGTTCACACTCTCACTCTTAAGTAAATCTTTGGACATTGCAGAAGCTTATTGAAACAATGTCACAGCAAATGGTGATGTAATCAAAGCTAATTCATAACAAAATAAGACATTTCATTAGTAAGAATGGTAAATATTAATAATGGATGGAGCCTGGTTTAAATTTATGTTTTTACTTTGTTGACAGATGAGATACAAACAGGTTTTGGATACAGTATGTCTTGTATAGTTTTTGAATATCCATTTTCTTCTGCTTATCCGTTGCATGGGTCGCGGGGACAGATCACGCTGCACCAGTCCCTTATGGCTCCTCCTGGAAGTGGTGGGTCCACGGGAGGACGGCCTCACGACACTTCACCTTGATGGTCTCTCATCATAAGGAGCTTCTGAACCGCTCTTGTTCTGACCTGTCACCTATAGGACCTGTTTGTCCTGGGAGACCCTACAGGGGACCCAGACAACATGGTAGGTTCATTCTAGTGCTCAAACCCCTCCACCACGATGAGGCGGTGGGCTGAATAATAATAAAACTGAAGTAGAGATTTGGCTGCAACAATGAGAAAAATGCAATTTGAACCTGAAAATTGATCAAATGTATATTGCTCCATTGTCTCCCAGTACATACTAATCCAAACACTCCATCAAACAGAGGAATAGGGGAAATTTCAATATTCAAAATCAAGTTGAACAGACCAGGTACAGGCAAAAACTATTAAAAAAAAATGCAACCAGTAAAAACAGTTGATGTCATTATTTTCCAAAAAATTTAGGTTTGGAATCCATGCTATTTAAGGACATTTTCAGCCTTTATTTTTTGGCTGCAGGACAAGCTGTTTTAAAATGTCCTCAATTTTGATGGATTAGTCATAATGTCATGCTTGTTTGGTCTTGCTTGGAGTTTCCATTCATATTGGTTGTGTCCAAGTGGCATCACAACATTCTAAATAGCCTATAGTTTCAAATTGAGGTGGAGGGCAGCTGAAAAGTCTTTGCCGGTAACTTTGGTAACTGTCAAAATGCAGATTTCTAGACTTACAGTAGTAAAAACCAATGTGTACAAGGTGCTTCCAACTGTCGTCATTGAGTCTTGTAGTAAATGTAGCAAGTAGGGGTCTATGTTTGAGCTTTGAGCTATGTAATAATGCAATTTGTTTGTGAAAAGCATCACTAGAAGTCCAGATGACTTGACTTGATCATTTCATCGGTCAAACTGCCACAGCTACAAGCCATTTCTTCCTGTTAGCTTATTCACTCATGTTTGTGCCCTTGGAGAACAAACAGAGCAGAGACGCCCAGACTTCCTGATCCACGCACACCTCCTCCAGCTCTTCCTGGAGGATCCCAAGGCGTTCCCAGGCCAGCTTAAAGACCTTCACCCGGGGCCTCCTCCCAGGAAGGGCGACCAAGAGGCATCAAGT
Source organism: Lesueurigobius sanzi (assembly GCA_900303255.1). NCBI lineage: Eukaryota > Metazoa > Chordata > Actinopteri > Gobiiformes > Gobiidae > Lesueurigobius > Lesueurigobius sanzi. The sequence goes on from OMNZ01108704.1 coordinate 8,010, forward strand.
TATAAAATGTGTAATGTGTTAAGGTGCTCAAAACTACTCCAAATATCCTGAATGAAGTGTAATATAAATAATTTTAGAGCCAAGGGTCAGAAATTCCCTCATTTCCAATATATGAAAATGTGAAATCGCAGTCCCGAGTGCTCCAAACCACACATAAACCACAGAACAAAGAACAAATAAGGACTTTAATGATGGACATTTGTAGAAAGTGTGATTTAGGCTCTTTACAGTGGGGACAGCCTGGATTAGCAGTCAGACGCCTCGACTCTCCTCACTGTCGGACCGCTCTGAAGCAGGTCACAGGCAGTTTCTCCCAAAGTGACAGCGCGTGACGTGGAACTCATTAAAAGACCCATAAGAACCCATTGTCCGAGAGCTCATTATATAGAGATAGACAGTCAGGGCACATCAGTTTTATTATCTACAGGGCGCCAAATGATAAGTTCAGCGAGCGTGTCAAATTTCATTACATCGGCACGTCACATTCAACAGCCTTATATGGGGCCAGCGCGTACATGATTTTAAATTTTAATTCATCTGGAAGTGGAAAATATAAACCTCGAAGAGAATCTTGAAGAAGCTACATGGCTCGTGGCGAAACGCTGGCTTTAAGGCGGGACTGTGCAGGCGCTGTAATTGGGCTACAAAGTTCGACAATTACAAAACAAAGAAACCCATAGGTGTTTTTCAGATATGGCCGAACAACTTGATGGTAAGTCTTTGCACACATTTCTCTCAAAAGTGACTCTGCAGCTCTAGGTTAGGCTTTGGGCTACACTATGATGATGCCACTTAGTATTGCTGGCATGTACACCTTGGGGAATGGAACCGCATTCGGGTGGAAAAAGCAGAATGTTCACTTTTCTCAAGGGTTGTAAGAAAGTATATTTTGCAAGCTCTGTGCAATACCCAGGCACTAGGCTAGTATTACACCCACTGCACCTTATTAAATATAATGTAATGGTACTCAGCTGGTGGGTCGGGACCTAAAAGTACCATTCTCCTGGGGACATTTCATTACCAGTCTGTTAACATGACAATTATGGAGTAGTTTTGATCGTAATTTATGCTTCGTAGGCTTAAAGCATATTCAACACTGATTTGTTGAGAGAATATTACATTTTACATTATCTGCAGTTGCAAGAAAAATGTAGAACCTGTTAAATACTGTTTGATTCTTCATAAATTGGTCCTAAAATGTGATCTAATCATGCAGTAATGGTGTGATACTTTCATACCAGTTGAGACCCATTGATGTGATGCCATCTGTAAACAAAAATATCTCTAAACCTGCTGACATTGAAGTTCAGACTTTTCTTACTATGTTCTGAAATGCATGTAATGTTTGTATGACACTTGTGTACCATTAAAAATACTGTAATGGAATGGTAGCTGTAATGGTGGAATTCAATGGGACATACAGCCACGAACGCTACGGAATACTCTCAAACAAACTCTCAAAATTAAGTCATTACTCATCTTTGACATCCCAGACTGTGATAAAAAGCCTAATCTATTTCAGTCCACACTCATTTCATATGGAAAATGAGTCATGTTATTGCATAGCCAATATGCTATATGCTATTTTTAAATAATGTGTGACCGTTTTCAGAATTGGCTAAAGATTAGATTTTTACTTTGTATTTATTTGTTTATAAAAAACAATGAGTAAAAAACACTATTTACTATATTTTTGCTACAGACATGTACAGCTGCTAACAGTACATACAGAGAGAGGAGTAGCTAGAGGCGCTGACTGGATCAAAAAGGCGTATCTTGTAGCCAGCCAGGGGCTCTTCAACAAAGCCTCTGGTAAAGCCCATTCATTTATAAAACGCGTTTCAACACTAGTCTTCATCAGGGCAGAGATACAGCTGTGAAGCATGTGTTTATGTCGGGTCATGTGGTTTCGGTCCGCTTTAGCGCTGTATACACGGAGTATCAACATCATAAATCATTTATCACAAAGGTTTCTTTTGAACAAAGTTTTTTACAAAAACTGAGAAAAGTTTGTATGTCTCGTAGACGCCTCCACGAAGCAGTGGTTTCGCTAGGGATCATTTTTCTCAGTCATTTTGACAGACAGGGTTGTAAAAAATCTGTCATAAGCTATTTTTATCCATACCTAGTATTATACATGTAAGAAAACACAGATTACAGGATAAATGGATGCAAAACTAAATATAATTTGTGAGCAATATATTTTGTGTGTGTTAAAAAGTGTAAAAAACTTTCAAAAGATGACGATGGCTTGATTTCAAAATTTTCTGTCAAAACTCAAAATATTCAATCATTGATTCATCGTTATTGTAACCTCTGCTGTATACACAAACAGACTATCAACATTATAAATCATTTATCACAAATGTTTCTTTTGAACAAAGTTTTTTACAAAAACTGAGAAAAGTCAACTTCAGGGCCGATCTCACCGGCCTGGAGACTAGTTTGCAACGTCTCGTAGACGTCTCCGTGAAGTCTCCGCAAAGTTTCCATGAAGTCTCCCGGTCTCCAGGGAGTTGCGGGAGATCTGTTGGAGACTTTTTCAAGTTTCGGAGAGGTCTCAGTTCAGTTGTTGAGACTTTGTGGAGACTTATTTTGAACATGACCAGGGAGACGTGTCGACGAGGTCTTTGAGAAGTGCCCAAGACTTCGCCGCAACTGAATTGAGACCTCCCCGAGACCTGATGGAGACTTGGAAAAAGTCTCCAACTAGTCTCCTAAAACCTATTCAAACCTTTTTGAATTTCCCGCAACTCCCTGGAAACCTCCTGGAGACGTCTCGGAGACTCAAATCTACCCCAGGTTTTGAATTAGTCTCAATGGGAGGTGAGATAGGCCTTTAGTCTCTGAGAAGTCTCTGGGAAGTCTCAGAGTCTGTGAGAAGTCTCTGGGAAGTCCCTGCTGGTGAGATACCACCTTTCCTCATTGAGGCCTGAGCGACAAGTTGCATTCACTGTGTGGATCCAATAGGTTTCTCGTTGGAGAAAGATGGACAGTGCTGGTGTTATCATGTCCTTTTGCTTTAGTGTTTGGCCATTGGGTAGTCAACATTCTGTGTTTTTATTGCATATTTATCCTCGGACAGACGGTCAGAAAATCTATGTTTAGTCCCACATAAAAAAGGGCAGTGCATTTGGAAATAGTGCATTCATAGCCATTAGATATATATTTTTTTAAATCTACATCTCAAATTACAACGAAATTACAACAAAATGTATGTACAGGGTAAAAAATGCACACTGTGAACTGTATTTTGGATCAAAAGCATAACTCTCAAGTCAAATTGTAACACACCTGTAAATAAAAAGCACGATCACATTTATTTCCTTGCCAAATCTTTCTGCTCTTTTACTCCAACACATCAGATTCCAACATGTTTCTGTCTCCTCTTCCCCTCGGATACACCCCCCCCCCCAAAAAAAAGTGTGTCAAAGTGTCCTCATTGTGCATGCTGTGTGTGCTTCTCAGAATCACACAGCGCCTGCAATGTGGAGGCTTCGACGCACGCGGACGCCGGCAGATCCAGGCCGAGGAGACGCGGGGCACACGGCCGGCCCTAAATTACAGTATCGACGCAGTGGAGATGGTCGGTTCCCACTGGGTTCGTCCGTGTGTGTGGAGTAGCTTAGCGCCAGACAAAAGGTCATCTCCCAGTGTCCGCTCTCTCAGTCCAAATCTATAAGCGAGTGGGTGGTCCTTCTCGCCACGGCTGAAGAGAACTGTACAAAGCTAGATTACTGTCTACTCGCGCTCTCCGGCTCTGGCCTTAAAGTTGGGTTATTTTAAAAGTGAAAGAATCGATGAAACGTTATGTCCTCATGGTTCAGGGCGCTGCTGGCGAGATGGTATAAAAGGAGATTGATTGATTGAGCTGTTCAGCAGGTGCAGCAGTCTTGACTATAATTATAGGTAGCTGGGCAGCGCGGTGGCGGAGTGGTTAGCTTTGATGCCTGGACCGTACAGGCCTTTATGTGTGGAGTTTGCATGTTCTCCCCGTGTCTGGATGGGTTTCCTTAAGGAGAGACACAGCAGGTAAAAACATGCAGTTGTCATTTTCATTTTTTTGTCTACTTTTGTCCATTAACACAAGTAGAAAAAAGAGTAAAGTCACCCAAATATCATAATTATTTCATGACATTTTGCCGAGCCACACGGACTCAGGAAGTCACTCCACTATCCATTCACAAATGTTGACATATTTCAGGGGTTTTTAACTGGTTCTGCCCCAGGGACCACCATTCAGACTAAGCAGTAGTCTGCGGCCCACAGTAGGGCAGGGCGATATGACCTAAAATTGATACCATGATATAAAAACAAAATATAACGATACATTTGACGATATACAGTAGTTGACAAAAGATAAAATCTTTCAAAATCCCAGCTTTACACCTATTTATTTTCTAAATTCATTTAACCAGGAAACTCCCATTGAGATTAAGAACCTCTTTATCAAGGGAGTCCTGGAAACATACATCCTACAATTCATTTTACCGCCGCTGCTCCTGACTTCAGTCAAAATAAGCCGAGTACACATGCTAATCATATCGCATACGCAACGATATAAAAAAAATGATGACGATATCCAAAACCTATACCGGTATATCGATATACGATACGATATGGCCCAGCCCTAGCCCACAGTGTATGCGTGTGTGCAATATATGTCATGATGTGAAACAAAAACTGAAAGAAAAGGCCCAAACAATGGCGTTTAATAAGACAAAAATCCAAAGTACAAAACAAAAAGAACAAACTCAGGAACCAGGGATAACGTGACAGACAAAGGACAAGGGAGACACTGGGTATAAATACACGAGGAAATGAGGGACAGGTGAAACACATTAGGGTGTGGCAGTAATCAACACAGGGGAAGTCAAACAGAAAATCACAAGGACAGAACCGACAAGTCAAAATAAAACAGGATATGAACAGAGGAAGACCAAAAAACAAAGCAAAATAAGGAAACCAAATGCAGAACATGACAATATAGGCCTATTTTGTTGTTTAAAAGAAGGCTATATACTTTATTTTACAATGCTTTGTGTTCTCAAATGTTTAAAATAACAAAAGTAGACTTATTACAAGAGATACATTAATACTTGATATTCAGTAATATTCAATATGCAGCGGAATATTGTATTTTTAATAGTTAAACTGGATATCAAGTCACGGACCACCAGCAGTACTGCCACGGACCACCAGGGGGCCACAGACCACTGGTTGAAAACCCCTGACATATTTGGTGTCTATATTTGGTGGGGCTGTAGTCAATATATGATCATTATTTTATCAATGAATCAACTTTTATTCATAAAGCGCTTAAGAAAACACCATCAGAGGAGCCGTCTGCGTCGGGAGCAGCACATCAGCTACAGCTGCCAGGCAAAACTTTGAGTCCTCCCCACCAGGCTGATGCGGAGATCTTCTCTGATTTTAGACGAGGTGAGGTCACTTTAGGCTCGGGGAGAGGACGGTCAGCATCAGCACTTTTGGTTTTGTGTTAATTGGTCGGGTATTCGCGGATGTCTTAACATTTTCGGATTGCAAGAGGGCAAGAGAGAGAATGTTCATATGCTTAATTGGATCCGATGTTTTCTACTCAAAAACGTTCAGAAAATAGTGCTCTTTTAATAACATACTTTTACTGACAACAAGTGTGAGAGAAGAGAGGAGTGACATGTCGTCTGCTACCTGTGAGAGAAGGTTAAGCACAGGGACAAATTCTCAATTTTAGCCAGGGATTTGGAACAATAAAAAGGCAGGTCTGAAATCACAGCACAACATTCAGATAAGAAAAATAAACAAGAACAAATCCAAAAAAGTATTTGCAACTGATATACTGTATCAACAAAATAAAACCATACATCTAAACCTAGACAAAAAATCTTCAGTCTTCATCTGTACTCTGTAGTTGAAGTGTAGGACGTTTCGATCTTAGTCCAAAGATCGTCATCAGCTTAATAACGACGTGAGCACGCTCGTGGGTCTCTTAAGAGTAAACCAGAAGGACGAGTTAACCTCTAAGTCCCTCCTCTCTTGGTGCTAAAGGTAGGAAAACATCTTAGCCTATTCATACTTAATATGGCTCGCTACCTCTGTATTGTCTGAGAGGAGGGACTTAGAGGTTGACTCCTCCTTAAGATGGACAAATCCTGTACGACTGAGAACCTACACAGACGGATTGAAACCTGGACTTTTCCATGTTTAGGTCAGACAATTTTACACAAAAAATGCCTTATTTCTGTAAGAAAACATAAAATGAAGGAAAACATTTTTGATATCACTCAAGTCACTCTTTTTTTCCCCTACTCACGTGCAGTATCTCGCCTTCAGATGCTCAACCCAACAACAAAACATGCACAATAGGGCACACGTTCAGCCAGGTGACTTGACCATTAGCCTGGCTCCACATCTGTCCACTCCTTACGGGCTTCCCCAGCGGCATCGAAGGACAAACAGAACGTTTTCTGGATTGCACTGGCCTCATTCTTCCCGTCCTCTGCTGCTTAATGGCCCGTTAATGTCCTGAGCCGCACGTCCACATTTATTTGGTCGTGTTTCGCTCTCAGACCACAGACCAGCGGCGAGACTGAGAGGAGACCGACCACGACCACTCTGTCTCCGCGCTGTCTCCCTGAGCCTAATAAACACAAGATAATTTGTCCCAATGGGAGCGGTTATCCCCAAGCTAAGCTAATTAGCGTGCACCTGATTGAATGGTTCGGGGACGACGGAAAGCAAGGATGAAATTATCCAAAAATTGCTAATGTGAAATCGTAGCTGTCGTTGAGGAGAGCAGGCTGTGGTTGTGATGAAGGTAATTGGAAGGAATCTCAGTCCAGATTGTTGTTGCAGTAACTTTAGGGGAAACTTTGCATGGCTGCTATGCACCATGAAAATAAGTTAAAATTCCTCAAATTAAGAATGTTTGGCTTTGGTTTTTAAAAAATCTGGGAGTGGAAGGTATTTTTCTTAAGAACAAACAGACATTTAATCCAAGTAAATTGAGATTTTTTTTTTTAAGTGGAAAAAACTGAATGACTCGAGGGCAAATACCTATTGCAAGGAAATCTTACGGATTTCCAGATTATTTTTTTGCAATGGCATTTGAACGTGCCCATTTTAAGTAAAAAAAAAAGTAATAATAATAAGAATTTGTTCAATCTTCAGCCTTAGTTTGCGGTGGCATTGTTTTGATAAGCTTCTCATATTTCCTAAAGATCTTGTATTGATGATTGGAGAGTCGGACAAAGATTTGTGCACATCCCAAAGATTCTCATTGGGTTAAAGTCTGGACTTGGTGGTGGCCAAGGTGAACCATCAGGCATATTCCAACCACCACCTTGGCACAGGCCTGATGGAGAAATCTGGTCACTCTGTACATTACAGTAGTCTACCGAACTCATAATTTGGCCGACTACGACTGTAGATCCAGACAGCCTGTAATGTTTTGTAACATAGTCTGAAGCAATGTTGTCTGAACACTGCAAAAAGTAATCAAGAAAGACATACAATTTTCTTGTAATAAGTGAATTTGCCCTTTATTTGAGAAATTATTTTCAAGAAATGTACCAATGGGGTAAGTTTTTTACAATTGAATTAAGAAAAAAGGAAGAGACAGTTGGCTTGTGCATCAAATTGGAGATCTTGCCTTATGGCTATTGTAGGAGCCATTTTGAGACTTTTGCATGTGTACCTCCAGCCTCTATGGGGCGCTGTAGTCCACCCATTGTGGGTGGACACAGCAGGTATAAAAGGCACAGGAAATGGCACCAGGGGTTGGATGGTGCAGAGGCTACATGATTTTTTGACCATGTCTAATAGAGATGCTCCATGCGTTTATGGCAATGGTGAGCCAAATTAAACCAATTTAACAACTTTACTGAACTCTCTGTGGTAATCTCTGTGAAGATACGCATGCTTAAATAACTTCTGTACACGTTCAACCAATAGTGGCTGTTGGCACAAAGGAAAATAGCCACTACAGCTTTTTGTATGCATAATGGAATCTATCGCGACAGCTACAACCAACAACTTTTCTAGTCTAAGTGTAAAAATAGACACAAACACCTTTTCCCCTTTGCTTCTGTTTCAGCCAGGAGTTGTCACAGCAAATTGTCTCACTTTGGTTTGGCAGTATTCATGCATTTAATATTTTTATTGCGCATTTCCTAACTATATGCACCCCTTGTGTGTTCTGAAGACAGGGGTAGAGAACCTATGGCTTTTGATGACTGCATGTGGCTCTCAGATAAATCTTAGCTGGCATTTCATAACACAATGAGTAATAGGGGTGTAACAATGCATGCTCAAATCTCACGAGTTTTAGTCCATATTTTCTATGTTACAGCCACCTCGCTCTTGTCATGCGCCTTGTGTCTTGCATCTTCTTATGGACAGTGATTACGACAGCCAAAGTAAAATGATTGCCACTTGGTATGTACAATACGCACCCACTTCTTAGCAATATTAGAACATTTGAGCAGCTATAACTCCCCCATGTGGGTTAACATTAGCCTGTAGCGACATATGGTGAACTGCGGTTTTGTTCTTTGTGCAGCCATTATGTAAATATGGCCTTATCGTAATGAGTAATTAACAGTCAGCACAATGGGAAATGGAATGAAAACCCCAGTTGTAGACCACAGGACAATTCACAAACAAATGATGGTTTAAAAACACCAGGAACATCTCACATTCGCATATATTTTCCCGACTATTACCTCTATTTGCAGGCACTTAGAATTAAAAGCCTGCCAATCTGCATAATGTGTATATTTATTATTCATTATGGCTGCAGTCATGGGTTTATGATGTAAACACAGGCACCGCATTGACATCGGTGACCACTATTGATGCTGCATGGATTTCGCATTAGACTTGCTAATATTCTTCGTTTGCTTAGGTGCTGTTTTCTCCAGGATCAAACTGCTGATGTTGTGGTATTTCAAACCTCAAATGTTGAAGCTGTATTACTATAAAAGATATGACAGAACAATATATTATGTGTAGACTGTGGAAAATGTTAATCAAATGAAGAATACTTGGCCTTGATTTGAGTCATTTTGGCTTGCCGTGTAAACAAAACTCTGCCTGTGGAATAAACAGTGAAAGTGTTTACCTGCAATCTGCTTTTGGGAAACCAGAACAAACCAGGAGAAAACTAGGTCTAAACCAGGTCTAAAATCGGACAATATCACAGGCTGAATCTGGATTGAACTAGGACTAAACTAAGTAAAACTGGACTAAAGCAGAGACTGAAGGTCTAAATTAGGACCAAACTAAAAAGGACTAAACCAGGGACAGAATGAAACGATGGTTACCCTGGACTAAACCAGGACTAAACAGGTCTAAACCCAAACACTCAATCAGAAATAAACCAAGAGAAAACTGGGTAACGTAGACTAAATCAGGTCTTAATCAAGACTAAACCACTACAACACAAGGGAAGCAGATGGTTTTAGTCGCCTGCAAAAGACATTGGGCCTCATTCACGAAACAAACTTGCGCACAAATTTGTTCTTAGGGCCAACTTAGGAACATTGTTGACAACATTTGTTCTTAGCTGAAGGAGTTCTTCTGGAAGAACAAATCAAGAACAGTCAGGAGGACTCTTATGACACTGAGAATGTTCTTAATCCTTCACTTGTGGGTTTTTTTGTGCTGTGGCAATTTCCGTTTGCACCTATCTCACATCCCCGCCCCCCGTCTATCCAGAAACAGCTCCTGCCTGGGCTCACGCTCCTCGCTCTACACACATAACTTTCTTTCGCTGAAGTTGTGCAAACATTTCCCAGCTAATTTTAAATTTCTGGACTTTTACAGTGTTGTGGCAAAGAAAATGTTCCTTTGGAAGTCAAGACAAGGCCCACGAGTTCAAGTTTCCAAGCGAGAACACAACGTGAACGAAGTGGGAGTTTGTCTGTGTGACCATCCTTTCTACTAAAATGCTTTTGTTTGTGCTCTGCATTTTACCTCCTTTAAAACATACTTTTTTCATAGTATTAATCATAGTTTTAACAAGTATGTGTCTTTTTTCTGTTTTTTTTTTTTTTTACTGTTTTGTCTGAAACATTACTTCGCTTCCCAGTACTTTTATTTGAGTTCCCTTGATTATTTGGATGGGTACTTTTTTACTGTACTCACATTTTGGCTATAGTATGATAAAAACCCTGGGGTCCTACAGTATTTGTTATGAATCTGGAGACACGTCATCTGCATCAAATCAGGGACTTGGGAGTGTTTCAGCTAAATTTGTGCGTCTAAAATTACGATGTTTGAATGCTATCTCGAATTAGCTGTAAATTTGGACCAATAGATTCGAGGAGCTTCTTCTTCTAAGGCCTATTTAATGCCTGCCAAAGCTCTGTGCTAATAGCTTTAATGAGCGAGCCAGCTGGAGATATCACATTCATTTATGAGACTGCCGAGTGTGGGAGGCAACAGACTACAGGCCCTGTTAAGACGAGGAGGGGGATAAAAGGCATGTGATCGTGGATGCATAATGCTGTAATAGGCTTTGAAGTGTGCTTATGAACAGGTGAGATATAACCGCTAATGCATTCTATATGGTTTTGGGCTTCCTTTGTGTGTTTAATGGCTCAGCAGTGGTATCTTTGAAGTTTTGCAGCAGTCAGTATTGATAATTTCTTCAGGTGGAGTGATTGACAGGCGCTGTGCAGTAGTTGGTAATACTTTCATGTGTGGTTGCTTTCATCATAGAAAGGCCTACTACAATTTAACATGATTTGTAAAGTTGTTTTAAACTTAGCCTCGACAGCCAACACTGCACTGCTCCTATACAGGTATTAAACCCTCTGAGGTCTCATATCTCCGCGAGTGAATGTCGTGGACACTTGCGGAAAGAGGAGGGTTGGGGCTTTAAAATGAGGAATCTGAAACAACACAGACAATAACCAACTCAAATATGATCATTTTAGTGCCACAAATGCCAAAAGCTGTGCGTATTTCATCCCTCAAGGCCAGACTCAGCAGGTGGAACCATCCATGTTTCGTTAATTTTGAGATTTCAGTGTTGTTTGGTCCCTGAACATCGAAGCTGCCGTGTTGAAGTAGAACCAAACTTGCCCTTTATGCTGGTTATTTTAACCCTCTGGAGGCGAGTAAATGTAAAAGGGTTGGGGCTTTAAAATGAGCCCAGCCATGTCCTCCTAGGCCTCCGGGGGCGATGTAAGGTCGTGTTGAAAATTTGTGTCAAAAAGTGCTAAGTTAGCATTAGCTAAAACTGCTGTTTCTGCACTTTACATAATCAAAACTTGGGGATTTTTTTGTCTGAAAACTTGACTTCTTCATCCTGAAAATGTCCCTCTGGTCAGCTGCCATCTTGTTTTCTGTTTATATAGAACATGGAGGACCAAAGTATGGAGTAACATTTGTGCCAAAAATGAGCACAACTATGGGGTAACATTTAGGACAATTTTTTGTTGTTTGTTTTTCTCAAAAATGTGAATATATATGAATATGGAGAATAAAGACAGATTTCACATAGAAGGTCAGGTTATAGCCTTCTATGTTTATAGAAGCATATTTTAGTGGAATAATAATCAAAAAAGTGCTATGAGCGCCAACATTTTCTGTGATTTTTGTCAAAAATAAACATTTTTACAGTAACTACAGCTTTTACCTTCCATCTCCTGGGCCAGGTCTAACCCACAAAACATTGTTTCTAATGTCCACAGCCATATTCATTGATGTTTTGCATATAGAGAAAGAGTGAGGTGAGAAATTCAATTTGCACCTAATTCTTTTGGTTGTTTTTCTGCTTCTATCATGATCACTTCATTGATCTGACTCGACTACAACATTCAGATGATACTAGTTCAATTTGTTATGAAAATAAAAGTCCAAGCACTTGATGGTGCACCATGAGGAGGTGTTTCAGAAGCAATAAAACAAAAAAATACCAGACGTGCTTCAGAGGGTCCTTTGTTGTTGACCTTTTCATTGCCTCCCTCGCTGCTATGTCAAATCCTGCACTGATCAAAACTGCGTATGTATCGTTTGAATGGTTAAGAATCCTTGAAACAGCATTTATAACAGTGAAGCCTGATACTGTGTGACTGAAACCCATGAATACAATCGGAGTGGTGTTCTTCTGCTTTACCCCAGTGAGGGTCTTGGAGGCAGCAGTTAGCTCCTCTCGACGGGCTCCCAGGTGAACCAAGGGAAATGGATACAGATTGTGGAGCGGGTCGTCTCATGATCGGAAGGTCGGGGGTTCGAATCCCAGCTCCCGCAAGTGCACACTTTCGTCGTGTCCTTGAATCAGAATCAGAATAGAATTTATTGCCATTGTCAAAGAAGGTTTCACAGACTAGGGATTTTCTTTGGTTTTCTCGTGCAACATGAAACATAAACTTGTAATAATGATAAATAATAAGCTATGGGGAAAAAGGTATACACAATTATAGACTGTAAGGCATGCATAAAAATAGAATAAGACAGAAAAATCGAATAAGACCACACCCACCTCGCCCCAGTGTCTGTGTAGATTGGTGCATGAATGAGAATGTGAGTGGGTGAGTGGTTCCTTACCGTAAAGCACTTTGAGCCTAATGTAGGTGGATCATTTACCATTTACCATAGACCCTCCAGCGAGTCTGAAATCTTCTCCAAGGCCTGAAACACCTCCCCAGGGAGACAACCAGGAGGCATTTGAAAACCTCGCTCGCTCCTCACCCCATCTCTACACAAGGGTGCATCCAGCCACCGGTTTGACTGCGTCCATCTCGTCCTTTCAGTCAGGGCCTAAATGACCATAGGTGAGAGTACTTCACTTCAGCTCCACTTGAGGCAAGGACTCTCCACAGACCTGAAGAGGGCAAGCTACCGTTATCCAGACATGAAACGTGCCTCGCGAGGTGCTTATTTTGGATTGAATGGACTGAACGGATGAAGCCAGCCAAGGACAACATCATCATCAAACCCAAATTATTCATCTACAATTGTGCTCATAAGTTTACTCAAACCTTTTTAATATTTTAGCCATTTTTCATAGAATATGATAACATAATAATGATAACATAAACATCACTTCAGCTGAAATACAGGACTCTCTGACAACATGTGACTTTTTTGATGTTCATTTGGCTTTTTTCTAGTTGAAAAGCTTTTTGTTTTTTGTGTTATCATTCATATTCAGTCTTGGGGAGTAACTAAATACATGTATTTAAAATACGTATTCAGAATACTCGATTTGAGTAACTGTATTCAGGTATAAATACTCTCTTATTTGAGGGTATTTCAAATACAGTTACTTTTCAAATACCAAAGGAATACAGAGAGGGAGAGAGGAAGAAGAGGAGAAGGGAGGAGAGAGAGAGAAAGAAGAGAGACAGAGAGAGAGGGAGGGAGGGAGAGAGAGAAAAAAAAGAGAGGAAGAAGAGCAAGAGGAAGGAGAGAGGGAGAGGAAGGAAAGGGTGAGACAGGAAGGAGAGAGAGAGAAAGAAAGAAAGAAAGAAGAGAAGAAGGAAAGAGGGTGAAAGAAGAGAGAGGGAGAGAGAGAGAGAAAAGAGGGAGAGGAAGGGGAGAGAGAGAGAAAGAAAGAAGAGAGAGAGGAAGGAGAGAGGGAGAGTGAGAGGAGGGGAGAGACGGTGAGGAGAGAGAGAAAGAAGAGAGACAGAGAGAGCGGGAGGGAGAGAGAGATGACGGGGAGAGAGAGAGAAGGAAAAAAGAAAGAGACAGACAACAGTTGGTGTAAAAGTGTTGCTGCATATTTTTAATCTTTCACCATATTTATACAAAAATATAAAGCAAATCGAGGTGAAAGTATCTAAGTATTCAGAATACAGTACACTGACTGGGCAAAGTAACCGAATACATTACAAAATACATTTTAAGACAAGTATTCAGTATTCTGTAACGGAATACAATTTCAAAGTATTCTCCCCAACACTGTTCATATTCTATTCTTGACATTCTGCCAGGGTGTGTACACTTTTGAGCACAACTGTAAGTCAACAGTAAACTTGTGGACGTAATGATTTACTAATAAGCCTAACAAACTAAAATAACTCTTTTTTGTGATGTCCATTTTATTTCGGGTGAAAACATGTGAAAAAGCATAACATATGGCATGAGGCAGATGATAAAAATGCCTCTAGTCTACTTCCTACGATAGCAAACCAAATGGGATTGAGCTTTGTTCATGCACATGTTACACATTTTGCTGAGATGCTCTCCTTTGTTTGTTTGCAGATCGGATGGATAAGAGCGAGAGATAAGAAGAGAAGTGGATCCAGGTAAGGATCTGTTTTTCCCTGAGGCTGTTGGATTTGACCGTGCACACAGACATGGTTGAGTCAGACTTCACTAGTGCAGCCCAGACTGTGTTTAATTGATGTGAATGGATTTGGATGTAGTTTCTGAAGAGATGCATAAACATAGATACAGCCAGACATCGAAGGTCATGGACTAAATCACAATGAACAGGTCGACTTTAGTGTAACGTATTCTAAAATGATTTCAAGGTAGGAGCCTTCAGCAAATTGTCAACATCCTGTGAACACGAGCATGAAGTAAAAGTTGCAGTTTTGACACTGCAGTATATACAGTACCTACTATCCATATACTTTTTTTTTTGTGCTATTTTTATGTAGATTCTTTCAAAGTTTTTATTTTATTTTGTACATACAGGATCTAAATATGGCCGAAGATTCTACATTTCCATATGTATGCTTATCAGTGTTGGGGAGTAACTAAATACATGTATTTAATATACGTATTCAGAATACTGGTTTTGAGTAACTGTATTCAGGTACAAATACTCTCTCATTTGAGGGTATTTTGAAATACAGTTACTTTTCAAATACCAAAGGAATACAGAGACGGAGAGAAGAAGGAGAGAGAGATGAAGGAGAGAGGGAGAAGGAGAGAAAAGGAGAGAGACAGAGAGTGGAAGGAGAGAGACTAGAGAGAGGGCAAGGAGAAAAGGGAGAGGATAGGAGAGAGAGAGAGGAAGAAGAGAGACAGAGAGGAAGGAGAGTGAAAAAGAAAGAGAGAGGAAGGAGAGCGAGAGAGAGGAGAGAGAGAGGAAGGAGAGACAGGGAGGAGAGAGAGAGGAAGAGAGACAGAGGAAGGAGAGACAGAGGGAGGAGAGAGAGAGGGAGGAGAGACAGAGGGAGGGGGGAGAGAGGAAGGGGAGACGGGGGGGGGGGGGGGGGGGGGGGGAGGGGGGGAGGGAGGGGGGGGGGGAGAAGGGGGGGGGGGGGGGGAGGGGGGGGGGGGGGGGGGGGGAAGAAGAGGGGGGGGGGGGGGGGAGAAGAAAAGAGAGAGGGGGGGGGGGAAAGGAGAGGGGGGGGGGGGAGGAGGGGGAGAGAAGAGAGGGGGGGAAGGAGGGGGGGGGGGGGAGAGAGAGAGATGGC
>OMNZ01108706.1:0-10730 GCA_900303255.1 Lesueurigobius sanzi
TTTTGACCCCACGGGGTGAGATCTTGCGTGGAGCCCCAGATCAAGGAAGATTATCAGTGGTCTTGTAGGTCTTCCATTTTCTAATATTTGCTCCCACAGTTGATTTCTTCACACCAAGCTGCTCACCTGTTGCAGATTCAGTCTTCCCAGCCTGGTGCAGGTCTATAATTTTGTTTCTGGTGTCCTTTGACAGCTCTTTGGTCTTGGCCATAGTGAAGCTTGGAGTGTGACTGTTTGAGGTTGTGGACAGGTGTGCTTTATACTGATAACGAGTTCAAACAGGTGCCATTAATACAGGTAACGAGTGGAGGACACAGGAGCCTCTTAAAGAAGAAGTTACAGGTATGCGAGAGCCAGAAAATCTTGCTTGTTTGTAGGTGACCAAATACTTATTTTCCACCATATTTGCAAATAAATTCTTTAAAAAAGACTAAATATTTTTTTCCCCACTGTATATTGACCCTAACATTGTGAAGATCACAGCAGTGTTTTATTTACTCATCTGACCACACACACACACACGAGTGAAGGGAGCACCAGGTGTAAGTAAAAGTACCTCTAATGCCTCCCTGCAGCTCATTTACAAAGTGCCACAAAGTCATACAAATACAGCAGCTCTGCTCAAACTCAGCAGCAGCAGCAGTAGCAGAGCACTGGGGTCACTAACAGAGGCTATGGACTCAAAGAATAGCCACAGTGCCCTCTACTGGGGGATACACAATACCCACCTCATTCCTATTCACGTACGATTTCACATTTCAAAGTAAAGTGAGCAGATGGTCTTACCAGACTCTGTAGGTATCACTTTTCATTGACTTTCCCTTTGTGCGTCGTAGGTTCTTTGAGGCAGCCTGAAAAAACATCATGTGTCACAGTGTCATAATCTTAATATTCAAAATGAACCCTTCATGCAAATCACGAATGAAGACAGTCTTATATTATGTGTTAAAATGTCTCCCAAACCACATAATAAATTCTCAAAATAAAACGAAATCAGTAAACGAAGAGTCTTTGGCCCTCTTCTTCTTTAGATTAAAAGGTTTCCGAAATGAAAATAATTGAACATCATGAGATATAAAACTAAAGGAAAGAGCTACAGTTACTTGGCATTTGAGCTTCAGTCATTCGTCTCTTAATTTACATCAGATTACTTGGAAAAATCCTGTCTTATTCCCCCTCGCTTGCTTTCATTAAAGGGCCCTAATTAAACATCGATAAACATTTTTGTTCAGCCTGCTCCCTGCGCCTCAGTGCTTCTCTCCCCGGACGCAGTCAATCAGGCAAATCTCTCTGCATTCTCACCAATTATCAAGTGATCAGGCTTAGGAGAGTGGCAAAACAAAGAAAAACAAGCTTCAAGCAACCAACAGTGTTAAAAGAAAGCGCCAATAGTAACAGTAAGGAACAAGAAACTGTAGAGATCTAGAAGGCAACTTGTTTCTGGGATTTGATTATTGTGCAAGTAAATGATTATGCGTTTTTGGGCTTTCAGCTTGCAATAAAAAACTGCAATAGAGACAGCAAAATTATGCATACAGGTCAAATTGTGAATTGCAATATACTGTATATATATTTTCAAATAGTATCTTTTTCAGGCTCCTAGGGCTGTGCAATTAAATTTTAATCAAACAGTGATTGAATCTTTGGCGGATCGCGTTTATCAGCGCAGTGCTTATTAATTGTGGACAGGACGACAGCATATCCCTGCAGCACAATGTTTGGAGTGGCGTTTCGAGTTTTGTTGGGTTAAATGGTGTAGGATTGGAAAGCATTAATTTAAACAGCTGACTCATGAACAGGTGTGGGCGATATTAATTAATATCTAAATTAATAACTTGATATTTTGTGGGAATTTCTCGATAACAATAATGAAGCGATATCTTTGCCAACTGTCAAAATATGCAAAAATGTGCTAGCGAGCATCTCAAGTTAGTAGGGCTGTGCTCAATATATCGCTACGGAGCAATTGACAATACGTGTATCGCATCAAGGCAAATCATAAAACAAAATTAATCAAATCTGCTTGTTTTACTCCATGGTTTATTCATAACACATCACAACACACTCACTAACTACTGAAATTGCAGGTTACAGTCGCTGCACATATTTAGCATAATAAAAACTACCATTTATTGTGCCTATGAGATCATTTTTCTTCAGTTTCTTTGGAATATGTATTGTATTATGGACGCTATATCGGGATACACTTGTATCGGGTACGTATCGTACCGTGGACCCTGTATCGGGAAATGTATTAATTTGTTGGCAATACCATGCCTTAAAATTACCCTAAAGTACCCTAGAATAGGTTGCGTTCACGTTGTAGAATTCCATTTCAGGTGGAGGGCAGGGCCAGTTTTTGAAGGAAATTTCAAAAAAGCAAATTCACAAATGTTGTTCTTGGTAATTATTTTATAGTGATTAGATTCACAAACCTGACATATTATTGTTATTGCTGTAAGAGCTTTCTATTGGCCAGCATCACACATATGTTTTTGAATATTCTCTCCACTTTTGGACACCTTTATGAGAAGATAATTATAGCATATTTCATTATGTGCTGACAGAGAAGACACTGCACTTTGTGATTGTATTTGTTTCATGAGGATTGCCCCAGGAAATACAGAGATATTACTCATAAACAAAGTAGAAAAATCTGCATTTTGACCGTTACGATGGTAACCCAGCACCTGCCCTCCACCGCAATGTCTTTAGAATGTTGTGATGTCACGTGAACGCGACCTATTAGGGCACAAAAGTGTAGAAAAAAACACCATTATACCATATTTTGAGAGATTCCACATCAAGGATACTTGATTAGTATTTTTTGGCAGATGTTGTCGCAGCTTTTTGTTGATTTCTTGACATTGAAATGACATTAAATTTGCATATCGTCCAACCTACAATTTCAATATTCTCTTGTAGATGATATATTGCCCACCTCTTCTTATAAAGGATATTAGTGAAATCTATTTTCCAGGCCGCTGGACGCTTAATGCCCTACTAGTGATGACAGACCATTCTGTGTCTGAACGACCTGTGAACCCAGAGCCTCCTGCACATATGCTGCAAGTCCATGTTTGACTAAATCAGTAATATTTGTAAAGCTCTGGTAGGCAACTGTATTGATTAATTTGCTTTTTACCCATTTCGCCCAAATGTATTACGAGTGTCATTCTTCTTGAACTTGGGCTTTATTCAAAACATATTCCAACAGGCAAGAGGTTGTTGCAATAGCAGCCCAAATATAGACTAAACACATAATACCTATAGCAGACTCTTATTTTCATTTAGTCATCATTCAGTACCAAGGTCTAGGGAGAGAACACTTCTGTGTCAGTCCTCCTACATTAGCGATTGTTGAGGCAAGTCTGAATGTGAGACCATGATTGCTGAAAGAAATAAAGCGAGAAAGATTTGTTCTTTACCATGTTATCTACCGGAAAGTTGTTGTTTTTTACAGTAAATCTGTATCAATTTGATCAGTAAGGCCGGTCTTCAGACAGTGTGCAGACAGCCGCAGCCCTGGGAAGCAATGATGTGTTAGTGAACATAACTGCACTTTGACGAGACATCAATATACATAAGTCTATTCCAATGCATGCACAGTCTGACAGCTCCTGCCAGCACAGCACAAGCAGCCGCCTCAGGATAGGACGCCCATCATACGCTTTAATCTTCTATGTATAAAATGTGCAAAATTATGATCTTATGGAAATGAAAAATGCCAAAAATCACATTGCTATCTGCCATTACACTGTGACAGGCCTATATTATAAAGCACACACAGCACAGTCCACCCACTACTGCATGTGCTGGACTGGTGTTAATGTCTAATAAATATTGCAGGAGGATACATTTGGACCAGCTACCCCACTGCATAAATCAAGGAGCTCTCCGTGCCAACATTAAGGAGGCATCATGGCTTCATGCGGCTGCATAGCTGTTCAGCCGCTCTGCTCTGCACAAGCTGTCTGTACCTGTCCAAAGACTGTTGGTAGAAAGAGCTGAGGAGGTCTTTTCACAGTGGTTCTCACATTATTGCTCCAGAGCCCACATATTACATGATGTGTAATATCCACTAATATTTATATTTCGCTTTTTGACCCTGTTGATTTTCATTCAACAGTGATCGCAGGGCTGACTAACAAAAGCATTGAAAGCAGTTTCATCGAATTAATATCCCCCAGCAGCGGAGAGCTACCGAACAGAATAGTAGACCTATAACTAGTGTAGGACTGAAATAACTAATCCATTATTGAAATAGTTGACAACTATAGGGGTGATAATGGAAAAATGGAAAAGATTTTGGATTGTGGACCTCAAGATCAGTTACACTGTGTCCGACTAATTATTCTGAACACTTTATGTTGCAAGCATTTAACCAAAATGTACTGTTTAATCTTCAATAAATTAAAGGTAATACACCGAGTTAGTGGATGTGTTTACAATTAACTAATGATGTTTTGTTATTGAATCGTATGGAACTGTGTCAAATTGTATTGTTGTGTTTTGAGGTATGTATCATATCACCAGCTACACAGCCCTAGACACCTATTTTAGTAATAAATTTATAGTTTCTGGAATATATATAGACACACATCTTCTGGTGATTGTTTTGGGGGACATGTGCAGAATTCGAAAACACATGATTGAGGGTTCATCAGGAATCACACATTACTTTTAACACACAAAACCTGACATGATATGCACATTTTAAAACAACTTAGCCACTAACATGGGAAAAATAGGCTAATTAAGCCATATCTTTAATACTTATTAGTCAGCTGTATGCACCCTTCAAAAAATCAAAACAATACTTACTGAAGGGACATAACATATTTGACCAATTATTGCTCTTTTACAGGATCAAATTAACAAACAAAAAACGGCACACCAATGCTCTGTGACTGTGTGCTAGCCGCTAGCTTGTTCAATTAGTTTTTTTCCCCAATGGCGCTATCGATCTTGCCAATATTTGTTAATTTGATGCTACTTCTATTCGCATTTGCTCATAACAGATTAATGTTCTGACCATCCAGATCTTACCATCCAGTGACAACGTCACAAGCGGAAAGTTGACAGCTTTTGGTCTGGTTGTCCACCACGTGGCACAGCTATGGGCAGGAGGCGCACGTGGAACAGAAAGTCACGTGACATAACAAGAGAAGCGGTGATCAAATGTATGCCCAACAGTGTTGGGCAAAATTGTAATATATTCTATATTACTAGTTACAGCTTTAAAAATGTAATGTTTTTGTATTACATATTACTGTTTCAAAAATACTACTTTGAGTTACTTTTAGAAAAATATACACTGAAAAAAGGGAGAATAATGCCACCGAGCTAAAGTGGAATCAAAGATTTCCTTTTCCTCAGTCGTCTCCATCCTCTTGTGTTTTGTTTTGATGAAATTAGCTCCACGATTCACTTCTGCCAGTATCCAACTTGATTTGGTGCTGCATCTTATTTGGGGGGAGTTGCAATTGTAACTTGAAGTAACTTGAGTTAATGACTAATATATTACTGTATTTTGTAATATATTATATTCCCCAGTTACTGAAAAAAGTAATATATTTCTGTAACTAGTTACTTTTGTAATGAGTTACTCCCAACACTGATGCCCAATATAATATTATAATATAATAGTAGTATAGCTTACAGTAGGAAACAAAGAGAGCAATAACACTTTCCAAGTCCTGTACAACATGGTCTTAATAAAGTTAAAGGGCATTTGAAGAGCCTTGTTTATGAAAGTTCACTCAGCAGAACAGTGGAACTAAGACTCTTTTCATTTTGGGGATTGGGCCATTGGCTTAGCCTCATAGTATTAAAGAAGATTAAGCTTTAAAAAAAAAAAAAAAAAAAAAACTACCATCCAAAAAACACTCTAATGGTTTTGAATTAGAAAAGTTACAACATTAGGCACTTCTGTTTTTCAAGAGGAAGGCTTAATATTCTCTATTGACAGAGTATTTGGCTGTCACTTTATTTAAATTCACCCTGTTAAAATGGTTGTCAGATTGGTACAGGAATAAAACACTTTCATATTTTCATATTTCAGAAAAAATTACCTTTACTAAAGATACAAACTCTTAAACACTTAAACCAGTCATGGTAGTGGGAAGAGGTGACCTTTGATGTTTTAAAGTGCAGTTTAGCAAAACATAAGAATTCAGCGGTAATGCATAACAGCGAAATGCTGTTTTTTCCTATTGCAGCAGTGCCAGATGTCACTTTGTGTTTGACAGCTCATTTGTCAGTGCTTTAAGCGTCTGTGTTCAGCGTCATCTTTTCATTGTAGCATTGTGTCAAGGCCGAGCTCACAATGGGGCTCCTCTCAGGTGGAACCGGCCTGGACCTCTGCCCACTGTCTTCACAAATAGTTTAAGGCCTAAAGCTGGAGAGGGCAAAATGTTCAATGCCATGTCTCTGCAAATCAGCTGAAGTTACTTTACCCTCGCCTGAAGCAAACATAACCATGGCATTGACATTAGGCCAGCTAACGTTCTGTTTCGGCACACTTTTGTTGTGACATAGAACGCCTTTGGAGAGTTGTGCACATGCAGAGTATTTCAAATCTATGAAATAATGTTTATTGAAGCGATGAATAAGTTTATAAAAAATAGAAAAGCCTGTTCACCTTATTCAGGAAGTTGCAATGGGGGCCGCCATCTTGTGTTTCTGGTTAAACTGCAGGTCTGACTTGAGCTGATCTTGGCTTTGAGTATAATGCTTAATAATAATTAATAATATTGCTGAAAAAAAATTTTAGGTCACTTTTTTCATGTTGTTCTTCCGCTGAAACTAAACTTGCGCCACAATAACTTATTTCCTTTGAGCTAATTCACAAGTTTTTTCTTCATTCCCATTTTATGTTCTTCACTCTCTTACATTGACAACAATGGAAATCCCAGCTTACAGGAAGTGCTAATACTAACAGGAAATGCTTACAACAAAAGTGGGCGGGGCTGAAGAAGTTGAATAGAGCTTTGGAACTGACATCACAGTGCAATGCATTATGGGAATTTTACCACCATTTTTCAGGACCACAAAACAATGAAAACAAAGCCCATTTTCAATATTATTCCCTCATAGATGGTTCTAACATGGCAGTAAACTACACAACAGGCCTGAACTATCCTGAAGTTATTTGCCTAGCTTCCCTTGGTTCTACAGTTAGTAGTTTGTTGTTTGGACCAGTAAGATGGCGTCTCAACCACGTACACATCAACACAATCTTCAGGCCACGCCCCATTACGTGACATCACATTCCAAACCTCTATACTTACTTCTAATGTTTGCACAGATGTACAACCGCATGCTGCTGTGGCCACATATGAAGCTTATCAGTGTGAACGAGTAATACCTTAACAATAACAACCAGTTATCTGAAGTTAAAATTCGATGTCTTTCATGCTTTAACAAAGACAACTGTTGAAGAAGTTATCTACTCTGGAATAAAGACTGTAGATATGAATCCCACAGCATTTGAATGGAAAAACATCCCTTGTGACCCCTCTAAATTGACTCGAATGTGGAAAATTTAGACACCACTGGCATCTTTATTTCCATCTTGTGCCTGAAGTGCTACAGCTCAGTGCCCTCTGCTCAGCTCATAACAGTAGGATGTGCCTCATCAGAGAAAGCTGGGTAGCAATGCGCACAGTCACCGGGGACCTCCTGAAGGCTAATGGAACGACTCTGGATTTCCTCATGCTCTGTTTACTCAGGACTGGACCCAGCGCTCGGCGTAAACTCAACAAATCAAGAAGTGTCTGGGGAGAACACCAGTGGACATTATCTGGGCAAGTAAACAAAACTGCTCTTCCCACAGAATCTAATATAAATGTGTTTTTTTTTAATGCTGGTTGGTTCAATAAGAGCTCAGAAGAAGTTTGCAAAACAAAAAACATGAAAAAGTTGACTACATGATGCACATTTATTCAGTCATGAGCTATAGTAAATTGTTTCAATGTAAATATATATTCATCCCTCAAGTACTTGAAATGATAAAAACATGAAAGCCGCACTGGGTCGTACTATACATCTGCACTGAAATGATAAATGGCTGTTTGTTTTACACACATTGCATTGCCTTTTATTGTCAAATTGAAATCTAGCCTGGACAACATGATGCATAAAACATGAAAAATGGAGCTAAAATTGTAAAATGACAAATTGTCTTTTGTACATAGAACATAAACAATAGCCACAGGAGATGGAATACAATGCTGGAGGGAGCTCGTCTCCCACTGTGAGCTTTCGGAGTCTAAAAACAAGACTGTGCCGCTTTTGGAACCTACTTCAAATCCTATTCTTACTTCAAATAGTAAACATCTACAGAATACAAGAAAATGTAATTTCAGAAGTGTTCTGAGGCTTACAAATCAGCAATGAAAAGCACAACTCCCTCAATACAAAAACTAAACCCTAGTTGTGAAAGGAAGTGTTCTTTAACTTGTTTTTCTAACATTGCGTGAAGGACAGATTGTGAAGAGACTTGATTAAAATATATTATGCTGTACTCTGTTATCACAATTTACATCACTCTTAATAGACACTTGTGCAGGCGGTAATTGGAGCAAAAGCGCTGAAGTGATCAGGAGCGCTTGAGGGCTTAATAAGTAAATGTTAATGCGCTGAAAGACGAAATTAAAAACACTCCCACCAATGATTGCAAACCGAGGCTTTCCGCGTGTGCTGTTGTAATGGCAAAAAGTATCGGGGCTCCTCGCTGAGTTCCCGTTCGGAAAAAGGCAACAGTGCTTGATTGCGATGTACACAAGACGCAACCGTATAATGACAAAAGCTTAATCAAAGGCCACACAAATAATCAGCACTAATGATTCACCAAAGTCCATCTACAAAGTTTTTTTTTTTATTCATTTCTTCCCTAATTGTTGTTTTGATGGCAAAGTTCATAATGAAGATGTCCTTGGAAAACAGCGGCCAGGCATAATAAATTAGTAGTGCTACACCAAAATATATTAGTATTATAACAGCATGGTAAAAGTAATAAAAAGACAATGTCCACTGATGAGGCATGACATGAAGCAATGGCACATGTTACGGTTTGTTTCTTCATTCTTCACTTTTCCCCCCATGAGCCATGATATGAACCGAGCTCCTAGAACCAAGATCTGGAAATGTAGATCACGGTTCGCAGCGTCTATAAAAGTCCAAGGAAGGAATCACTGACAAAAGTGAATCACAACTACCACAAATTCCCGGAAAAAAGTTCATTCTGGTTTGATATGAATCCCAATTTCTGAATTAGCTTGGGTGCCATGGTTTCCAGTTGTATCCGGCAGTTGGAACGGCGGTCGGTGGGACAAATTCCTGTTACAACTAGGGCTGTGAGATTAATCAATATCGAATTGACATCGCAATTTTAAATACTGCAATTACCCAACCCCAAAGGCTGAGGGTTTCTGCCTTGCATCTCTAGCGTTTCATGAAGCTGAAATAGAATAAATTAGTACTACTGCATTGTATGAAAGCAGTTTTAGAAGTATATTTTGCAGACAATACTAGGGCTGTGACAAACAATAATACTGGAATTTGCATCATCACTTAAGAAGACAGTTGAACAAGAAGTCATTTCAACTACGGCAGATAATTACTGTGATAATATTGTGAATCGCAGAAGATGTGTTCAAGGAAATTGTGAGACAAAATTTCCATATCATCCCATGCTAAGACAATACTGAATCGCATAAAGAATTATATTCAAATGGCAAATCGAATCACAATCGTAATTTCTGTCCGGAAAATCGTGCAGCCCTAATTTTGTTGATATATAAGTTACAAAGATTTGTTCAGAGGGGATTGTGGTTATCTTGAATAAACTTGAATAAACTAGTTATTCGTGAGCAGTGTTGGGGAGAATACTCATTTTGAGTGACTGTATTCAGGTACACATACTCACACTCACACATACAGGTACTTTTCAAATACCAAAGGAATATATAGCAATATTCAGCTTTAAATTTTACCACATTTGTAAAAAATAACCATCACGGAAGATCTGACTTTCCTGCCAAAATAAAAAATAAAAATTTTAAATGCCTTTTGTCACGGTTCATGTAAATAATGGTTTGTCAGGTGTGCTCTACTTAAACGTAAATATGTCTTGATAGTGTTGATACATATTTTTAATCATTCACCATATTTATACAAAAATATAATGCAAATAAAGGTGAAAGTATTCTAAGTATTCAGAATACAGTACACTGATTGGGCAAAGTAACTGTATTCAGTATTCTGTAACGGAATACAATTTCAAAGTATTCTCTCCAACAGTACATCCAAGAGTACATCTGTAAAAATTCTAATTTCACCTTGTTGTTTGGGTTTAACACTTGATAAATCAGACAGGAATTAAATATTGACAAATCCTTCTGAACAAACCTTCATATCGTTAAGTCCAAGACTGGAAAGTTTGGAGACTGTAAGAGCTGGCAAAGTGGAGATGTTGTTGCCTCAATGTGAGAAAAATACATTTTGAGAAAGTCGTCAATGTAGTTACAATTTCCCATATACTGTAGTTCTGTGAAGACAATTACACTCCTTATTGTTAAGAGTAGGTCATTTACTTCTTTCCAGGTGAATGTTTATATTTGCCTGCAGAGTCTCCCCAATGTTATTCTTGCACACACTAAGGGAGATTATCTTTGTAAACAATCTTTATCTACCTACAGTAGTCTCGCAAAGCGGTAGGTGAGGAG
>OMNZ01108706.1:14640-30876 GCA_900303255.1 Lesueurigobius sanzi
GTAATGGATGCTAATCGTCAGGTCTACAAACAATCTTGTGGCAGTTATAGCTCATTGTTTGGAGGAACAAAATGGAAACTAATTTGTTAAATGATCCTGGAGTGGAAAACATTTCTTTTAGGAGATTTACTTTGAAATCTTTCTCATGAATAAGCATAGCATTTGTTTTTAATATTTGGAAATTACTTGAAGATCGAGATTGATAAAGTGAAAGAAAAAATATTGTTTTGTTTTATGCATATCACCAAGCCCTACATATAAATATATAAAGTAAAGAAAAACATTGTATTAATTGGAGCAATCTTTATTTCTGCCTCTGCACAATACTGTATAGTTGTATAAAAGTAAAAGTGTCTTTGATTTTGACTAGAGTGTACTAAATACTTTGTCTGAGCAACTGGAGGAAGTTCACTCAAGGTCGGAGAGATCTTACCGAGAATGGTAATCGAGGGTGTGAGTTTGCCTTCTCTGAACAACGTTTCGCTGTCGATCTTTGCATAAGGGTCGTTCGGGTTGGGGTCGCTGGGGGTTCCCTCCACTCTGGCCCATTTGCCGATGGTGCTCTCCCATCCCACAATGCTGTTCAAAACGCAGCAGTGGTCCTGAAGGAGAAGAAAGGTCATCAGCCACGTTTCATTAATATTAAAATGCAGTTGCAGATCACGAGAAGCAGCAATTTGTGAAAACTACAAGGGATACTAGGGTCGTATCCCTTGAAAATATGAATATTTATAATTACTTGTTGAGCTGGTTCAATACTTAATGCTCGTCATTAACCAAACTTTATGACGCAGTTAAAATTGAGAGGGCAAAAGTATTAAAATAAGGTTGTAATGTGGCCCTTTTGCACCCTGCAGATCTGGACCTGCAGTGAGACAATAATACTCAACTTTGTCCCATACATTTTGCTTGTGGTGCTATAAAATGTGTACATTTGTAGTAAAGTATGTAACAGAATAAATTACAGTATTTTTCAAACTCTACGTCGAGCTAGTGTTTAGAAAATCCTGCATGACAGATTGTCCTTGAGCAATCAATAAGTCGGATGAATCTAAACTCATTTTGGATGCACCGAGTCATCACTGGAGACATGAGATTAAATTAAACCAGTCACAAATCATTCGAAATGACATCTCTGTAAAGAACAAGGGGAAACAATATTCACGCTGTAACGGAAATGTTAAAGATGAATACAAAAATGTCACTGAGCGAATTGAATCGTGGGTAATGCCAATTAAACAATGACATGTCACAGCGAGGAAGTAAATGCATTTACTATTCCAGCAACGGAAAACGGTTGAATAGGTTTTACCTGTAGAGTGGCATTATGGAGAATGATGGATTCCCGCACTCTGACCCCAGCGCCGATGGTCACACCCATGCCAATAGATACATTAGGCCCCAACTGCACAAAGAAGACACAAAACGATCTTAAAAAACTTTATAAAATGTGGCATGGATGGGGCTATTTCTTACCGTTGCAGTGGGGTCAATGTTGGCTGTTGGATGGATGTAAACATTTCCTGTAAAAGAGAACAAATATAATGTACAGGTGTATTTATATGTATTTAACAGATGAAATAATGCTCGTCAGTGTAAACATTACCACTTATTTTAGGACCGCCCTCTTTGTTTGTAGCCAGGCGTTCTGTGTGACTTGTGTGATACTCGTTGAGGTAAAGTCGACTTGCATAGATTGCAGACCTGAAGACACATGACGTTATATTGCTATTGAAGTACAGTAGAAGTCTGCAGTGGTGGAAAGTAACAAAGTAAAAAGTACAAGTAAAAAGAACAAATTATAGGTACTTTTACTTAAGTAAATTTTATGATGAATAAAGTCTCTTTACTTTTACCTCACTACATTTTAGAGCCTGTATCTGTACTTTCTACTCCACTACATTTAAAAATTGGGTAAGTGTTTTATTTTCAAAACTCTCAAAAATGCCCTGGTTTAGTCCTGGTTTAGTCCTGGTTTAGTCCTGGTTTAGACCTGGTTTAGACCTGCTTTAAATCCTGGTGTAGACCTGGTGTAGACCTGGTGTAGACCTGGTGTAGACCTGGTGTAGACCTGGTGTAGACCTGGCTTAGATCTGGTTTAGTCCGGATTTAGAGCTGTTCTAGACCTGAGTTAGTGGTTTACTCGTTTAGACATGATTTAGATCAGGTTTAGACCTTGGTTAGTCCTGGTTTAGACCTGAGTAAGTGGTGTACCCGCTTAGATCTGATTCAAAGGATTAAAAAAAAAATTAAACTCTTACTAAATACTTTTACTTTTTACTTAAAATACATTTTACAGTGGATACTTAGCAGGAATTAAATCCAATACTTTAACATTTACTAAAGTAAATCCTTGGTCCTGTATCTGCACTTTTACTTACAGTAAGTAAGAATATTAAGTACGCCTTCCACCACTGGAAGTCTGTGATATTGCAAAATGAGGAGACATTTTTAAAGTAAACGATGTAGCTCCCAGCCCCTCCCCACCTGATAGGCCCTAAAGCTCGTCTGATTAATCCATGTGTAATCCTGCGAGACTCAGATTTGTAATACATTTGGACCAACAGACAACTTTAAGCAAGGTAGGGTAACATCACATTTTTCGAATTGGGTTTTGAGGTGTAATTTGTCTCATTTGGGAAATTTGTCCTCTGTATTCGACCCATTGCCAAAATCTGAACAGAAACTCCAGACACTCACCCTGCTGATTTAATTTGACTCCAGAAGCTGAGGGTCTTATAGACGTAGAGTTTGCTCTGTCCCGCCAGAGCTGAGAAGACGTCCTGCTCCAGTCGAATGTGTTCTGCTCGGTGCCATCCATTGTTTGTTTCCTCTCTGAAAAAGGGAAAGTTAAAATATGAGCACGAAGGCTACATTTATCAAGTTTTTAAGTCTTGTTCAAAACAAGCATCTTTCCTTGGCCCCAAGTTAAGCCTGCAGAATAAACAAGTGCACTGAGTCGAAAAGCAAGACAACTTTGATGTGGTCAGTGCTGACTTGATACTAATGCCTATTACCTCCTGTCCAAAACTTTGCAAAGGAGTTTACATGCTCCATATTAATTGCTTCAAGTCTCTGATCGAGTGTATTGTGAGAGCCCTGAGATGAAACGGTCTCTTAAAATATTCATTTCATCAATATTTAACAGGTTGCAGCACCCATAATCGAAGTTTTACTAAAACGCAGTGAAGATGCTTTAAGGCAAAGTAGTCCCCACGAGAGCTTGTAGTGTTAGGCTTATGTAGTTTCCACCAAGTATCTATGATGTGCCAGAGAAAAGTGCAGATTCAGTGCAGACCTTGCAGAAGTGAGATGAGAGAGACTGGATGGACAAAAACGAGTTGAGTGACCTTTTGCAACAAGACCTTGGTTGACCGCAGTTCTCGGTTTTTAAAATATGCACAAAAAACATTACCCATGTGATTTAATTAGAGCGTGTCCATGAACCAAAATGTATCATGAATGTGAATGGAATAACTAGTATCTAAGTTATTTATTTTTTAAGAAAAAATGAGGAAATCTACATTCTTAATGGCAACTCAACTACTCCAAAATTCAGAAGGCTGCCACCACTAGACAAGAATATCAGCTCTATAGAGGTTATGCGTGTGATGTCATAACATAGCAACAGTACGGCAGTTAATAGAGTCCAAGTTATTCAATCATTTGCCATTCCATTTGCATTGTCTATGGTTCTATTTCTGTTTTCTGAAAAGCAGAACTGGGCTAAATTAAGCATCATGTGGATTTGGTGTAATAGGTACAATGAGTCCAGGAGTAACATGTTATTGATAGATAAATCTGCTGCCGATACGAGCGATCGCGATGTCGTCACGTCTGGGGCTTTGGTAGGCAACATGAATGTATTAAATAAATAATAACAGTTCTGTGATAGCCTGCGTAGGTTCTCAGTCGTACAGGAGTGTCGGACTAAGATCGAAACGTCCGACACTTCAACTACAGAGCACAGATGAAGACTGAAGAATCTTGGCCTACGATGGAGTTCTGTGATAGGTAAAACATTGTTCACAAACAGAGCATTGCGTCCCTTGAGCTGAAACAGATTTGTAACTTAAATAAACAGCTGTTGCCAACCATTCACCAAAACATTGGGTTTAAATTGCAAAAGAAAACAACGATCGCTCCTATGAAAAATGTGGATGTTGTAAACATTTTGATAATAGCTACCTTGATGTGTAGAACACCAAAAGCAAAAGCTATATCAATGTCAACATGGATTTACTGATATATCAAGTTGTTGTCACCTTGAAAAAACAGTCATAATCAAATAGTAATAATAGTCAAATTTGTCAAATAAGTTCAACTGTTAAATCAAAAGTCCAATCTACCATGCTATGCACACAAACTCATCAAAAATTAAAACCATTTTAATTTATGCAGAAGAAGATGCAATAAAAAATACTGTTTACTACAGCAAGCAAATAAAGCGGTAAGCAGAGTAGTAGCAAAGGCTAGAACACAACACAGGAGGCATTTTCTATTCACACAAGTCTATTCCAAGGACTCACACCAAACAGTGCTCTTACCACACCGTGCAACCTACACCAACCAACTGAACTTACCCGTCGTACGGATACCTGACGTAGTAAGAGAAATCATGGGGGAATGGAGAAGGAAGAGGGGAAATGAAGAAAACAAAAGGTGATGGAGTAAAAGATAAATTGCATGCTTTGAGGATGAACGGAAACTCCACTCACAGCAACATGTCTTGCTGATTCTTCTGGAAAAATTCCCCAATGTGTTTAAAGATGTCCGGGTTAAAAAGGTAGATCCCACAGTTGATAATGTCGCTCACAAACGTGCTGGGCTTTTCTACGTAGTGCTGAACCTGAAGAAAGGACAGGATTTTACAATTAGCTAAAAGGTATTCCATCAATAATAACCGATATTCATTCAGAATTCCATGTATTTCTGAGTCTCAATTAATTTTAAGTACAAGAGTCCTGGGCAATCCACAGCTACTAAACATCTACTGTATAGTGCTGTTTAAGTAAGTTGTAAATACACTGAACACTGACACAGGAAGTAGGGTTACCTCATTTGTTTCTTCATTTGCAACGATGCAGCCATAATTCAGAGACTGCTTTCTGTTCGCCTGATTAAGAAGAAGAAGAAGAAAAAAATAAAGTATTTCAGGCAAAGCACCAAAGCACAACCCTTGTTAAAAATGCTAAATCTTACTGTTGTGCCAAGGATAACAAAGCTGTTTGGTTCTCCATGTTCTTTTTGAAATTTGAGCATTTCAGTGAGCGGAAATGCTGAGCAGACATCAGCATTTAGAACAAAGAAAGCCTCTGGACTGCCCGAGACAATCTGATCTCTGAAGTGATAAATACCCCCACCAGTGCCCAGGGCTGCATACTCCTGTAGGTACCTGCAGCAAAAAGAGACAAAGACATGATTATTTCATGTATCGCTGCGTGTAATATAAGCCCTCGCCTAGACCAAAAGAGTGATGCTACCCTGAATAAAATAGTTTACCTGATTGAAATTTTAAATTGCTGCTGTGCATTGACAAGGAATCTGGTAAGCTCTTCATTGGGTTGGTAAAAGCCGATAAGCAAAATCTCCTTCATGTTTGGCACCTGCAATTAGTTTAAACCCAGCAAAATGAGCACCAGCTGAGAAACTTGCACAGTAAAGCAAATATGCCTTGACAGTACTTTATTATCTTGGAAAACTACTTACTTTGGCACATGCTTCAATGTGATGTTGCAACATGGGAACACCAGCTACAGGAAAAAGAGGTTTGGGAACTTCAAATGACAGGGGCCTGAACCTGGTGCCTGTAAGACGAAAATAAAAATATATATATAATCATATAAAATACTTCAATTATATCCACAGGAGTAGAATAGAAGCAGTTAGAAGTCCAATATTTCATACAATCTGGAATAGTTCCTCTATTATACATGTACAGTAGGCCTATGGAATAGCCAACATATGAAGTAATGTTCAGAGTAGGTTGTGTTCACGTGAAATCACAACATGAGCCTGTAGTTCAAAATTGAGGTGGAGGGCAGCTGAAAATTCTGTGCTGGCAACTATGGCAAATGTTAAAATGTAGATTTCTAGTCTTAGTTTATTGCTAATTTCTCTGAACTTCCTAGGCCAATGCACATATGAACTAAAGTCGAATTGTTTTCTCATAAAAGGGTCCAAAAGTGGAGACAATAATCAAAAACATGCGCATGATGTTGGCCAGTAGAAGGACTTTCAGCCATAAGAATAATATGCCAGATTTGTGAATCCAATCACGATCAAATAATGGTTATGGGAAACATTTTTCAAGTAGAATTCTGTAACGTGAACGCAACCTACACGCTCATCACCACACATTGATTCCAAATGGTGAATATCGGCAATAAAACACACGCACGTTTTGTTTGTTTGTTGGCCAGCTGACTGATATTATGCCACGTCAGTGATAACAAGACTCAAGTGGATCTCACTCAGTAGAATTAGCTGTTATCCCTCCGTGCTCTCTCATTCTAAACAACATAAGAATAGTGAATATAAATTGGAATCTTGCCTTTCTGTGGGCCCCCAATTAAAATCACTGCTTTCAGCATCTTGAAAGGAGATTTTTGACAGCTCAGCCTGAAGCTGCTCCTCCGCTCTTCTCTTACGATTACTTCCGCATCTACGTCAACAACGTATGACGTAGTAAGTAAACGTGAAAAACAGGAGCGGATTCGGAATGGGTATGTTAATGTGTATTTTGTTATTTTTTACACACCCATGGAATTCACCCATTATTACCAAAATTCCATTAGAAAAAAATAAATAATAAAATGGCATTTTGGAACTGAAATGTGCTAAATTACTTTTGTCATTACATTTTTTTCTTTTCTGTAAGATGGCCCAACACATCATTTCCATTGAAACAGTGTTTGGTATAAATAACAACACACAACAACACTTTTTCCCCTCACATTTTTATAACTGATTTCACATGTATAAAGCAGGTTACACTCCTATGTTTGAGGGAAGGAGGTACAAAATTGGGAGAAAATAAAGCATCAGGACTCACAAAATGTTCTTAACGAAGACAACAAACATGCTGCTCTAATGGAGGGGCTCACTTTCAAATTCTCTCATTAAAACATAACCTGAAGTGAGACCGTTCCCCGAGTGGAGGCAGCCGTAACTCAAACGTATGTAAATGAGATGCAAATCACGAGCATCTTTCAGTCTCGCATTTTAGTCAACAATCACCAGGGGACAAGGTGCTTCGGTACATGATGCACTTTCCTCAGGAGCAACCAAACCAGCTCAAATACCTTCATATCCTTTCCTAAAAGTTAGCATTTTGGCTTATTCCACCAAAACACTCAAACCCTTTTAGACACACTCAAAGGACAAAATAGTAATGCGCTTGGATATACCATATTTGTGTACATAAATTGTTTCACGACATTGTCACACTTACAAAATCAAGTACAAAAGTATGTATAATTTGGGTAATCAATATTAAATATTCCCTTAGCACTTATGTTTTCTTATTATCTTATCCTTATCTTATAGATATTTTAATCAAAAACAATTACTTCATTTCAGCATAACTGTTTAAGAATCATCCTCAAACAGTGAGTCATTTTACATCCTGCTAAAATTTCAAGTATTTATGTGCAAATACAACAAGTACCATAGCCAAAATAATCATGCTGTAGTGTATCAATGGCACAGGAAGCATGGAACACTTTGCCATAAAGTGTTAAAAGAAATACATGATTGTCTTAAAACAACTTCACAAACTCTTGTACCAAAAATGTATGTACCATTTTGAACAAAAAATTATCTATTGGTCTAAATCAATCACCTCTTTAAACAAAGAAAAAACTACTCATGTAAACCATTCAAAAAGTACTTCCCAGTAAGTTGTGTTCACAGCATAGAAAGTCTTTCAGATGAGTAGGAACTTATACAGAAAATCCACACATAATTGAGCCTTGTTTGTTGTTTTGGATCAAATCCAGAGAGTTTTCATGTTAAACGTATGGCCTTTTCAACTCACAACAATAAAGGCTTTGTAATTCAATAATGAAACAACTTTTTAACAAAATAAAATCATCAAAGCTAATTTTTCTATTACATTTTTACATGGTTGCTATTACCAGGACTAAACAGCTGCAGTTTGACAATAACAATCTAAACTATACCATAGATTTCAAGCCGTCCTGTCTATGAGCTCTCTGTAGAAGGCTATACTTTCACGTGGACAACACCTGTTAGGGCTGAAAGAGCTGCTGTATAGAAAACAAAAATACCTTCACCTCCCTCTAGTGGTTGGCTGCAGTAAGGTCTTAAACCCTAAAAGTAAACTCACTAGAAACAAACTACATCAATACACTTGTATCATTTTGTGCGTGGACCCGTTTTTACCCTATCCATGTCAAGTTTACCCATCATGGCGCAGTCCTGCATGCATGATATATGGACTATCTTCGGTTGTAGAGGTCTTTGCGTTTCCGAAGCTCCTCCAGGACTCTAGCTCTGAATTGGGTCCAGTCTTCGTCCTGCTGCTGCTGTATCCCCAAAGCTCGGTGGAGTTCGTCGGAGTGGCTCCTGAGGAAAGGGTTGTACGCTTTCTCCTCTCCGATCGTGGAAGGACACTAGGAAAAGAATGAGACAGTCAACATGAATGTTAGCGTATTACAAATGGAGTTTAAGAGAAGATTCCACCTTAGTGAACTTCATCATTGATATCTCACAATTGTTTCAGTTTGTCCTTTCTTTGTATGATAATTTTTATTTATGTGGAAACACTTTCAATATCAGCCTTATGAGAAAGCAATGCTGACCCAGAACCCTTGAAGATCCAAAAGTATTAAAACAAATACAAGCAAATTTCATAACAGAGCATTGAACTCATTTTTCTTCTGTTGCCATGCTGTGACATCATCACCAATGTTTCACCATTAGTAAAGGAGACTATCGCGGCCCCCCAATGGTCTCCCATTGTCTAAAAATGAAATGTAGAATAAATTGCCAATAATACTTTTTGCATCTTGAATTATACAAAATTATATGCTGACTAAACTTTTCAAAAATAAATCATTAAAGATTAAAAAAGTGTAATGTTTATTCCCCCCCAAAAAAGCCTGTACCACTATAGACTCAGGAGACATACCCTAAATCAGCCTTCAACTTTTTTTTACCCTGTGAGCTACTTTTGCGTAACAAAGATAGACTGCATATAGGACTGCCAAGATGATAATTCAACACAATAAAAGAAAATGACTGTAGTTTAAGCTGTCTACTTTGCTATATTCATCTAAAATGTTTGAAGAAGTTTTGTTCAGAACAAAAAAAGCATCTAAAATTTGACTCATCAAGCATATGTAGAAATGTAGAAAGCCTTTGGCGAGCTACTTGGAACGGGCTGGCGAGCTACCGGTAGCTCCTGAGCCACTGGTTGTAGATCCCTGCCCTAAATGAAAAGGCTTCAAATAATATGAAATTAAAATCGTTCAATTAGATGGTCCAAAGTGTAGAAATAGAAAAAAATACATAATATAATTAAAAAAAAAAATAGAAGTAATTTTATCAAAAGTACTTAAAATGCTGTCCATAACAGGAAAAAGTCTTGAGACGAAAATCAACAAGTCGAAATGAAATATGCATCAATTTACTGCAGTGTTTCTCAATTATTTTCTGTCACGCCCCCCTCAGGAAGAAGGAAACATCTCGCGCCCCCCCTCCATGTGACAGCATATAGTAAAGTGCACTGGCATCGCCTTTTGTCACAAAGCTACAGAAAATTTAGGGATATGGACAGATTAGCCTGCCCTCTGCATTGCATTTAATCGCTAAATGTATGCACGTTCAGGTTCAGGTTCAGGTCTAATGTCTTAGTGGCTGTTTTAACTTTTTGCGCATAAGATAGGAGAGCTCCTCGTCTTTCCACCCTGTATGGCGTACCAATCTTTTAGCGAAACACCATACCGGGACATACCAGCCAAGCGCTGCACTTCCTCATATTTCCTCATCTTAGCTTTCGGGAGACTTTCGTTTGTCTCGTTAGCTTTTTGTCTCTCTCTGCCTTTCTTTTCATCACTGTTAAAATTAAAAAAGCATGTTCCCAGGGATCACACGCACACTGGCATCACACCGCGCCCCCCCCAGGGGGGCCCGCCCCACTATTTGAGAAACACTGATTTACTGCAAGAGAGTTGCTCCATGATGTTGTGTAAAAATCAATTTCATTTGAAAGCATTAAAGACTGCATTCATTACATATTTAATTTAAGTAGTTCATATAAATGCATAATAGTACTTCAGGTAAACATAAATCTGAATGAGCACGTCTCTGTACTGGTAACTCTCACTCCGCCGCAGACAGTATTATACATTACACACTGAGGTATAAAAAGAACAAGCGGACCCCACATAGCGAAGACTCATTCCACTGTAGGCGGGTGATAAGCCTCCCAAACAAAAGGTGCCGGACAACATGGATCCTTTCAGCAGCTGCATGCCAAACAGGCCCAGACAAAGGCAGCGAGCGTGGTCTATTCTCACCGTGCACAGCCTCTGTCCTCTCTGCTGCAACACCCACTCATACTTGTTTTCCCTGGTCGTGTTCTGTGGCTCCACCTCGGCAGCGAACAGCAGGTTGTCCTCGGCATACTCATGGCCTGAGGGGCGAGCGAGTGGTATGGAATAAAAATACAGCTTATACGGAGTGACTTTTGTTTATATCAAAGAGACGGAAAAGCCAAAAAGTGTCATACCAGGCCATAAGAGGGTATCATCGCTTAGAGAGCCGACTGTGTCCAGGGACGAGAGCATTGTGGTGGCGCTGCCCTCAAACATGCGCCCTGAAAGCACAAAAAGAATAAATCAAACTGTTGTGAAGCTAACCAATGTGTCGAGCTGAGGCAAATTGATTGGTTGCAATAACACCTTTCTATTTCAAAACTGGTATAAAGCATCAATGACAGATGACCCTGAAAGATGTTACCAAGCCTAACCAGTGATGCAAGTCAGGTCTGTTTTCTATGTTGTATATCCAAAAAAAATATCGAAATGTACAAGCATAGAGGGCAGCAACGAAAAGGTTAACGCCCCCTTTTCGGTGTAACCAGAGGCTGCGTCCATTGAGATGAACGGGGAAACATCGACTGAGATTTTCACATTTAAGTCTGAAATAAAAGAGAAGCAAATGAAGAGATTTTTTGCAGTAGAAAATTCACAGAGAGGACAGTTAATGTTTTAAAGTGGGCTAAAGTTAGCAGGAAGTTACTATGACGGGCTAAACACTTTATATTGAAGTCCAAACATGCTAACTTCCTGCTAACTTTAGCCCATTTAAAACATTCACGGTCCTCTCTGAATCTTCTACAGAAAAAAATCTATTCATTTGCTTACCTCTTATATTAGACAAATATATAAAATGCATAAAATGTTATTTTTCAGATGTAAATGTGCAAGATTACTCAGTCGATGTTTCCCCATTCATCTCAATGGACGATTGCCTCTGTTATCACCGAAATTTACCGCAAACCCTCCAAAAAAGAAAAACAGACAGAGCTCAGTTAGAATCAATTTGCCTCAGGCTTAAAATCGCACAATTTATACATTTATATCCAAACATCAAATTGTTCATGGATTTTCTCTGATAATTTACCGCATCCTGACAGAAACACAAGGTCGCCAGAGAAGAGACTGCAGGGCGCTCCAACCGCTCTGCCATCCAGGAGGTAGATCATGTGACCCACGGTGTGTCCAGGAGTGAAGAGGGCCTTAAAGTGCAATCGGCCAACTTCCACAGTGTCCTTATTTGAGAGAGGACTGAATGAAAATAAAAGAAAAAATAACACATTAGTTTCTGAAGAAGTGGTTAGTGAACATTTCATAAAAGTGCCAACAAGCATAATCTCCAATGAATCAAGGATCAACATTTGACTACGACACAGATAAATGTATTCATTCTGAATCAAAAACAGGACTAAAAAAGTTATAAAGTTATAAATTTTACACCTCAACTACAGAGTACAGATGAAGACTGAAGAATTTTTGCCTACGATTAAGTTATAAAGTTCACTATATTAAACTTTTTTTCAGTTTTATACATATCTGCAACACTTTATAGTAATTAAATTGGTAAAATATTTTTTCTTGATGATCAATACAGGGTGTTCTGTTGAGTAGCACCTAAATGAGTGTCTCTAAATACAATCCAGTGTCAGCAACTCACTTATGAAGGCTTTAACACCAAGATGTATAAAAAAAAAAAAACATTCATAGGAGAATAATTAAAAGCTGTAAAGACATTGTAACGCTAATTAATTTGATTTTGTCTTAATATTATTCCGAAATAAAATGAGCACGACACTTGACAGTCTGTGGCATGTCTGTCGTCACAGCTTGTCCACATTGCGGGGCATGATAATTAAGATAATGTGGTGTGAAGTCTTGTGCCGACAGAGGGACCGTGAGTGCGGTATGTTAACAGTGTTACAGGAGACGTACTGCGTGAGACCAGGAATGTTATCGACAGCACTGCCATACACTCGACATGAACTGTGGAGCCGCTTCAGCCCTTTGTTTCCTCCGCTGTGGTCCCTGCAAACACAATATTTCATTGTATTTTCTTGAAATCCTAGCCAATTATGAAGATAAACATGCACACAGTTGGAATAAAATAAAAAATTAATAGAAAATAACATCTCATCCAGTGTGCTGTGTATATGTATTATGAGTTGTGCTCATAAGTTTACATACTTAATCTTTAGGCCATTTTCATAGAATATTAATGACACAACAAAAATCTTTCTCCCACTCATGGTTAGTGGTTGTGCGAAGCCATTTATTGCCAAAGAATCGAGTTTACTCTTTTGAAATCATAATGAAACGAACTACTCGAATGTCCCTGATCTAACGTTTACATGACCTTCAACAACTGCCAGGAAAATTGTTCAGGAGCAAAGAAACTCACTTCAGCTGAAATACATATTTCAAAATGCACAGTATGTAAACTTTTGATCAGGGACATCTGGCTAGTTTCTAGTTGAAAAGCGTAAACAAACAGTTTTTTAACAATAAATAAATAACAATAAATGGCTTCACACAACCACTAACCATGAGTGAAATAAAGGTTTTTGTGTCATCATTCATATTCTATGAAATGCATAAGTTTACATACCCTGACATTCTTCCAGGGTATGTAAACTTTTGAGCACAACTGTATTTACATATTTCGAAATGGCTACCTCAAACTCTGTAATTTGTACTCTACATTAGTATTAAATAAGTCATTGCCTTATTTCCTCAAGAAAATGCTATATTTTTTTCTTACACAGTCTGCTTTTCCACCTTAAAGTAACACGTTGATGACAATTTTTAATCCAGTTTTTGTATGAACATGAATAAGGTAAAGTACTAACTCATAACAGTACGGATCAACTATTTTCAAGCGCCACTGGAAAGAGATACTACCACTCCAAGAACCACTTCATAAATAAATGCCTTTTCAGTAAAAATGTACTGAGGAAAGGCCGTAGGTTTCCAAAATGCGTGTGTTAGCTGGCTAACTTACCAGTGCTTGTGTGTGCAAAGGATTGCTTCTAGCATCACACCTTCTTGCTCAAGTGCTGCCTGAAAAGTTACACAAACGTTGATTTAAAGGCTTGAATCCATACATAAAATTACCTTGTAGAGGCTGTTGTTCTGTCCACTGATCACCGATATAGAAAAGGAATAGTTGCTTGTTACTGTAATGAATACAACAATAGTAAATCAATTCTGGCCTCTGGCTTTCAAGAGTAGTTTGTTCAGTTACACCATGGCTGCTGTAAAAAGTAATTGTTGGGTGATGACAGAAATGTACTTGAAAAAGGGTACACTTAACATTTCACCCAATAAATAGAATAAAATCCAAATATATGTTTTTATATACTTGACTAATACCTAATAAATTAACAAACAATCATGTGTCTTTGCGTGCCTCATCTAGACTCTCCTTTGACTTGACTTGTAACTTTACTGAGAGCAGGGACGTCTGCAGCTCGTCTCCATTGAGAAGCTGACTAAAATGCACCCAAATATGAGATGTAAGGTTAGGTCCCCATCCAAATCCATTCTCTGAATACCTACTGCAAAAAACAACATTTTCTGTGTCTAGCTGGTCCAATAGAAGCACGTCTTGTATTGCTGGCAACAGTAGAGTTCAATATGTTACGCAGTGTACTTAATGGATAGTGGTATGCGTGTACATACATGCATTCCACTGGAAATCTGCAAAACCTTGCACAACTTCGTATGTGCAAAGTTGTGCAGATACAAACTTTGTATTTGTATGGGTCCTCCTTGCAATAAGCTAAAATAGCTCCTGAGGTGACTTCCAGCTTACAAGAAATTAAAAGAGAATTGAAGAGAACGGCCATCTTGCGTTCAGTCAGTGCTCTTGCAACCACTAGGGTTGCCACCTGTGCCTGACAAAAAACCTGGACATTTTGGCAACCCAATCGACCCTTTTGCTTATAAGCAGCGGCGCCCTTCACACATCTAACCCAAGACAAAAAAATGCCCTTCTACAGCGAAATTGGACATAACCTTGTGATGGAGCTATGTTAGATTTGCTTTAAGTAGTTACTTTAAGTGGTTAATGTCAACAGATGTGTTTACTAATGATATTATTTTGCTCTCAACGGTAATCTTTTGATTAATTTTAATACCATTATGTTGTTATTTATTCAGTTAATTGCTTTAAAAATGTCCAGTCTTTATTGTTTTGGCTTATTTCCTACAGTCTTTGATTGTAGACACCTGGGGGCGCTAGTGGGCAGGTAAAAGGTGATATACAGTATAGGAAGTGTCCCGGGAGAATATTTTTTTTCCCCGGGACAGGCCATTAAAAAGAAGGACAATCAGGTAAAACCGGGACAGGTGGCAACACTAACTCACAATGTTGCAATATTTAACCTTAATGTAAACTATAACTGTTTCTTTATACTGTACAGTATGTGGGGGTAAAGAAGCAAGAATACATTAAGTGCAATCTTGTGCATATGATTTTTTTTTTTTTTTTTTAACCCAACATTTCAAACCAGCAGCCAAACCAGTTGGACTCAGCGTTAGGCTGAAGTAGCTACTAAACTGAAAAGTTACCTTAGACTTTCTCTTAGAAACATCCCTTGATATGAGATAATAGTATGTGATGTCGTTCTCAGTCTCACCTGAACAGATTGGGGGTCTGCAGGATCCACTGCCACTGCAAGGCTGGAGGCTGTGTCGATTATGAGATAGCTGTAGTTGTCAGAAAGCACTGAGACTGGAATTATTTTGATGCCTGTGGAAAAATGAAACCAATATCAAGTCTGTGTTTCAGCCAAACCAACAATAACACTGAACGACAAAATAAGAATTCACGGTCAGTGTGAGCATACCACTGAATTCCATTGGCTGAGTGCCGGAATGTCCAGATGGGTACTGTTCCCGTGCTTTTCTCATTTGCCTCTTATAGTACAGATAGCCCAGCCTGGTACGCGTATACAGTGTGTACCTGAAGAGAGACAACACATGATTGGAAACATATAACTACAGAGCTTCAGAAAGGGGGCGGGCCTGTCACTGTTGACCTATAATTACATGCGGTGTTGGATAATGGCAATAGGAAATACTATAAGTAAGGGAAGACCATTAGAAAGACACGATATGTACAAAACAAAACAATATCTGCAATGCGCAGTACAGGCGCCTGCTAAACCTGCGCAGTCAACCCACGCTATGTTTATGCAGCTAAACCAAGCACTGTATATGACAACAAAGTCACGTTTCATGTACTCACGCTATTCGGAAGAGCGGTTTTTCACTCCGTGCCATTATTTCATGCAGATATCTCTTCCCGGTGGCTTGTACCTTACGGCGAAAACGAATAAATACACACAAGAGCAAAAAGAAGGATGCGGAGGCTGCGAGCTGTATAAACCATTCAGGAAGCGCCATAACCTCCGAGCCGTGCGTAATGACGCACTAATGACACGTCGTCAACAGAACAGCGCCACGGTCCGTTTTGGTTACAGCTTACAACAGACTTAAAAAAAAAAAAAATATATATATATATATATTTAGCATATTTTGACATACATTTACCTCGGGAGATCTCAGTTTAAAAAAATAATAATTAATAAATAATATATATACAAAATAAACAATAATAAGTAAACAATGCAAAGACAATAAGAGATGAATAGAGACATTGGTTTGTTAT
>OMNZ01108706.1:34855-53431 GCA_900303255.1 Lesueurigobius sanzi
GCACTTAAGAAGTATTTAAGAGTTTATTTAAGAGTTTTAATTTTTTTAATCCTTTGACTCAAATCAGGTCTAAACCAGGACTAAACAAGTAAACCACTAACTCGGAAGCAGGACTAAACCAGATCTAAATGAGTAAACCACTAACTCAGTTCAACACCAGGACTAAACCAGACTAAACAAGTAAACCACTAACTCAGTTCTTCAAGCAGGACTAAACCAGATCTAAATGAGTAAACCACTAACTCAGTTCAACACCAGGACTAAACCAGACTAAACAAGTAAACCACTAACTCATGTCTGAAGCAGGACTACACCAGGTCTAAACCAGGACTAAACCAGATCTAAATTAGGACTAAACCAAGTCTCAACCAGGACTAAATGAGTAAACTACTAACTCAGTTCATAACCAGGACTAAACCAAGTCTCAACCAGGACTAAATGAGTAAACTACTAACTCAGTTCATAACCAGGACTAAACCAGATCTAAACGAGTAAACCACTAACTCATTTCAAAACCAGGTCTAAACCAGGTCTAAACCAGGACTAAACCAGGACTAAACCAGGACTAAATCATGTCTAAACCAGGACTAAACCAGATCTAAATTAGGACTAAACCAAGTCTCAATCAGGACTAAACGAGTAAACTACTAACTCAGTTCAAACCCAGATCTAAACGAGTAAACCACTTACTCAGGTCTGAAGCCGGACTAAACCAGGTCTAAATCAAGATTAAACCAAGATTAAACCAGGTCTAAACCAGCTCTAAACCAGCTCTAAACTGGAACTAAACCAGTTCATCACAGAGAGGTCACTTTGAAAATAAAATACTTTTATCCTAATTTAAAAATGTAAGTAGAATGGAGTGTGGAGTAGAAAGTATAGATACAGGCTCTAAAATGTAGTGA
Source organism: Lesueurigobius sanzi (assembly GCA_900303255.1). NCBI lineage: Eukaryota > Metazoa > Chordata > Actinopteri > Gobiiformes > Gobiidae > Lesueurigobius > Lesueurigobius sanzi. Next base: position 35,761 of record OMNZ01108706.1, read on the forward strand.
AGTAAAAGTAAAAAGTATTCATCATAAAATGTACTTAAGTAAAAATACCTATAATTTGTACTTTTTACTTTGTTACTTTCCACCACTGGTTGTCATATTATGACTCAGATTCAGTTTAGTTCTGGAAGAGTCCTAATTAATTTTCTTAGCATGTGCTTTTCTTAGTTCAAACCAAATCGGATGTAGGCAACTATAAAAGAGCATTTTTTTTTGGAGGGTATTGAACATCTCCATATTCTTGTCATTTGATAAATTAGCTCAGCCACAACCTTTCCTCTTTCATGGTGTTAAAGGCTGGTTTCTCATCACAGGTGGACTTCACGTCCTGCGGCGGGCTGCTCTGCATCACTGCTGTTCTCCTCACAGTCATCGGGATCGTAACAGGAGTCGTTCTGGCTTTTAAATATGTAAGTCTCTGAACACGTATTCCCTTTTTATCGCTGCTTGTTTTTGGGAGCACACTGTGGAAATGAGGCCTTTCTTTCTTGACTGAATAGGTTCCTTGGCTGCACATGCTGTATGCTGCAATTGGAGCCATTGTTTATACACTGGTGAGATTTACTTTAATATTCACAAGCAAATGTGTGTGTAGGATCAATAGATTATTTTAGCTAGTGTGATATGACATTTTTGTTCTGTAATGTTTTCTACTGATCCTGTATTGAGATTTGGTAAAAGAAAAAAGGAAACAGATTGCCATTCCTTCCTGGTGAAAGCTTATTAGATTGCCACATTTCAAAATTAAATGTATTATGCATATTTTCACACTTAGCAGGTAACTCTGGCCAGAATGATGCTGTGATTTCAATAGGGCCGTTCTTTACTGCATATTAATATGCATTGCACTTACTCTGCAGCAATGAAGGCGTTTGCAAAATGATCAGTCTGGGAAACCTATCCAAAGGCTAGGTCTGCAGTTTCAAAACTGATAAAGTAGAAAGGAGCAAAGCAGACTCAGCAAAAGTGTATAAGTAATTAAATCTAGCCAATGATAATAATAACTAAACTGAATGGTCTGTGAAAAGCATACTTTCATTTCAAATCTGCCTTCAAACTAGGGTTTTGTAATATATTTCCAAAGTAATGTTATTGCATTATTATGCATCACAATATCACACAGTATATCCCAATGGTATCACTGAGGTCTTTCATCTGACTGAGATAACAGCCTAACACAAAAAGGCATTGCAACTCCAAAATTTTCATTATTTACTTAAATTTTCTTTCCGTTTTGGTCAGTCTTTAGATATAATTTTACAAAATTGGTTATCTTGTTTGTTTGCATTTATAGGAACCTATTGTAAAAATAACACAATATCATTATTCCAATAGACCCTTTCGCTAATTACTATCATCAGTGACATCAGCTGGAGGCAGGAAGTGAGCAAGAAAAATAGGATTAAATTAAAACTAGCGATTGTAAGTGTAAAACTACAACTAAGAAATGTGGTCCTGTTGTGGCTTAAGGTGGAATGACATTTGAGACGATAAAATATGGTTTTATCTGAATTTTACAACAACAGTTAGACATTTGTTTATCGTTATTATGACAACAGCTACAATGGAAATAGATAGGAATCTAGTTTTCCGCCTCCAGCTAAGCCCGGAATGTTTACAAACAATGAAAGGGTCTATATTCAAGACTTGCTTTTGTATACTGCAAGTTCTTTTCCTCATATCATGCAGCCCTTCTTCTAATATGCATATAATTCTGTCTATAATCCTATATACAAATTGGATATCCACAAAGAGGCTTATAAACTAATTTGGCCAGATTAACTACAAGTTCCTATCATATTTTAATTTACCTCACAACACTTTCCCTTCCTGTGGCTTAGTTCTTGGTGTACAACACGCAACTGCTGCTGGGGAACCGGGAGCTGGCCATAAGTCCAGAGGAGTACATCTACGGAGCCCTGTCCCTTTACGTGGACGTGGTCAACATTTTCCTCTTCATCCTCCAAGTCAGTGGGGCAGCGACCGACTGAGGCCTGGACACACCACATCACTCTATATGGGACACTTCACTCCGGGGAACATTGTTTTGAGATGTAAATATGTATGAATGTCTAGGTAATAACGTATCAGTGGAGGAGGTGGGTGGATAAATGCCATTTGTATGAGCAACTGCATGATTTAAACTTGAGCCTTGTGTTTTGAAAGACTGTACAGATGTTTGGCTTTGTCGTCTTGATGGCATTTGTGTATATAATTATGCAAGATATAAAAGGGAGTCTGGAAAGGTTAGTTATTTATTTTTATTATAATTATTCTTGTCATTGCGACCTATGAAGTCGCTGAATTATGTAAAAAACCCTGCGATGACAGGTGTACAGCTGGAGACCAAAATCATAGCTCGAGTCTGTGCTGGTCAAAAGGGACTCGAAGCAGCTTCTTTACATCCATAGAAAACAAACACTGACTTAATTTTTAATAAACAAATGATTTGTGCTGAGCTTAATTCACCCTAAACTGGTTTCTCTCGTCAAATTGCATGTAATTGTTGTTAAGACAATTATACAAACGAATAAACCTTACCCTAGCATTCCTCCTGCTTATTTGTCAATGATTAATTAAAGTGGCACGTTAGAATAGGTGGCATTAGCTCCTTCCTACACTCTGCCTGTTTCTATCGTCGTAGTAGTATTAGTATTGTTTCCCTTCAGCGGCATCTGAGTGAGTGGTAGTCCATTTTTGATGTGACCAGACTGGAGCGTCTCAAGGCGTGAGGCGTTTAGGGTCACGCGGGAACATGGAAGTTTGACGCACGTTGTGAAGACCCAGGTACAGCATGCAGACTCTCTCCAGACCTGCAAAACACAGACCGACCAATCAATCTATCAGTTGATCCCAAGACGGCTCATACAGTTGGTTCAGAAATCATTCTTAAATCCATTTTTTGCCCTATATAACTTTTGTCAGGGGTCTCCAACCTTTGCAGTGAGCTACTTATGCTTCAAACATGTGTAACTAGGTCTATAGGACTGCCAAGATGATAATTCAATCAACATAATACAAGAAAATGACTGTAGTTTTGATTTATACTTTGCTATATATATATACTAGTACTCTCACGATACTTAGTTTACGATACCTATACTATGTATTCCATAAAAGACTATTTCTTTTAATTTCATCATTTCATCAATCATTTATTTGAGTTGAAACAACCAAGTAACTTTCTTTAGTGCTGCCTGAGAACCTGGAAAATATGTTTTGGGGTACCAGTTTTCTGTACCTTTTTACAATACTATTTGTACTCAAAATCATTTTTTGAGACCACGATGGTATCGTTTAACAGTACACAGCCCTAGTAATGATCAATAAATGTGAATTAATCACAGGTACACATTCATGAAGGTCCAAAAATGGCATAATTATGCTAATAGACGTGATCTGCACAAGTACTAAGTGCATAGAGTCTAAATACTCATCAAGGAGAGACATGCTTTTTTCTTCCATATATAGTCTATCCCATGGGAAGCTCTGGCTACACATATAATCCAAGTACAAAGTGAATACAATGTTTGAAAATAAAGTATATTAATACAAAATAACATGGAATAAAAATTTTCCACCACTGTAAAATACTGTAGATGAAAAGCTTACCAATGCCTCCGCCGCCGTGTGGTGGAGCTCCAAAACGGAAGGAATCAATATAGGCTTTAATCTTCTCCAGATCTGAAGAAATACACAAATAACATTAGATGAATGCATTTACTCCCTGTTCCTTCTGTATTACAATTTTGTTCTATGATGACAACTTTGTGAGGATAGTCAAAAATACTAATAAACATTTATTAGTTTTAACCTTATGAGTTTCTATCACTTACTATTAAAAAACAAAACAACAGAATATAATGTTTTAACTGGAAACATTAATTTGGGGAACAGCACCTTTTTTTCAGCTCACTGGATGTTATTGTATGACCCAACCAGCAGAGGGAGCCAAACCCTAAACGTTTTCAACAGTACCTACCGATTTGGTGGTGCGTGGCCCTCTCCGTGAGCAGCTGAGCATCGTGGATTCTCTGGGCTCCAGACAGGATCTCCTCTCCTCTCATGAACATGTCATACGAGTTTGAGTATTTCTGTAATCAAAAAAGACAAAAAACCTTAGTCCAATAGATTTCATCAAAGTCAGTAAGGTCTAGATTGAAATATTTGGATGGGGGCAGCTTTGTAAAAATGTCCATATGTACAAATGCAAATGATTTGAAAAGAAACTGTATTAGCGCCTGGCCTGGTATGACAAAAATCTCTACTAATGCACCATTTTAAATACAAACCTCAAATATAAAGTGGTAATAACACAGTGCAATAAAAAAGTACTTGTCTGCTAAAGTGTGGCAATTACTTTTGCAAATACATGTGGGAAAGATGGCCTGCTGCTGCTCTGTTGCCAGTCAATGGGCTCTCCAGATATAACTATATAATTGAAACATTTTATTGGAGGTCAACACCTTGTAGAGAACCCAAGTGGATTGTTCACCGGAGCCAAAGTATGACTCGAGCCAAAGTAGACAGTTGGCTGAACCGTCTTATAATTGTGGAGACATGTTTTTGGGCACAGATGCTTTACATTCTGACCAGAGTGCTCATTAGCAAAGCATTTGCAAATCATTTGCCATGTGCATGTGTTTCTGAGAGACTTACAGCGTCATTGGGATCTGGCATTGTGTAGAAAGGTCTGACAGCAAGAGGATACTTGTCCAGCACATAGAAGTCAGTGTCATACTATAAAGAGAATCATTCTTATAAAATGCAAGGACAATCATAACTTAAAACTACATATATATCGAGGTGAGTACCTTTTCCTTCACAAGGCGGCCAAGCAATTTTTCATTGGGAGTGCTGAAAAAATAAATAAAATGAAAGATACTCACATCCATAAACTTCTTACAAACCCCAAGCAAACAAACAAGACAATAAATAATTACTTTTGAAATGCTTCTGGCTGCCTACAATAAGGAAAAATGTGTGTAAACCATGACAGGATTTAGGATTTAGTCTGTAGGAAATTTAAATACTGCTGCATTTTACATTATAGCCATTAAATGTACAGATCTACCATCAAAATGACCAGATAAATAAGCGATACCCAGAAAAGTAGCATCACCGATAACGCCCCAAACATCAAGTCCTACATTTATTTGACATTTCATGTGTTTCTTACAGTTAACCAGATTTGACTGTCCCTTTTGTACTTTGTTTCACTTCCCTGAATTACTTGGACTACCCTTGCACTTGTTTATTTGATGTCACCAGACCCGTGGGTGGCATGTGGTCTGCGCTCGATGACCCCTGACCCAGTTCCCTCACCTCAGGTCCTCCTCGTCGCCCATCTCCACTCCGGCCTCTCGCAGCATGGCCACCCCCTCCGTGAACTCCAGCCTCAGAGTGGGCTCCAGGAACTTGAAGGGCTCGCTGGGGAACTGCTTGTTCACCGTCTGGATCTCAGTCTGGAAGCTACAAGGCAAGATGGGAAAGACATGAATTAGCACAAATGCGCCTGATAACAAATATCCGCATCAGCCTCTGCTTGGCAATTTCATAAAATATATCATAAGCATTCTTACCAGTCCAACATTAATAATATACTTGAGGGACATCTCACAAGGCAAGTTACAATATAAAAAAACAATGCCAGCTCCAGGCTTCTCTGGTAATATTAAATAACAGCTCCACAACAGGATGTGATATAAACAACAATGTCTATATGTATGTACAAAGGCTGCATGTGGCTAGGTGGCAACTTGTCCTATTGGTCGCACTATTCAAAAAGTGCATTGGCACCAGAAGCAAGGAAATGTGAAATTATAGACTTTAGACTTTAGACTTTATTGTCCCGAGGGGAAATTCTTCTTCACGTACACAGTGCATGTTTGACAATAGACAATAACAGACAAGCACATACAAAAGACAATACTACACTCAGCGGGGCCTGGTGTTAAGAAACATGATGGCTGAGGGGATCAGGCTTCTTCCAAAACGAGCCCTCCTGCATCTGAGCGCCCTGTACCTCTGTCCTGAGGGCAGAGGAGTGAGGTGTTCATGGAGGGGGTGTGTGGTGTCCTGTTCTATGGAGAGTGTAATGCGTCCAATGGCCCTGTTGTTGAGATCTGTGAGCATTGGTGTGGGGAGTCCTATAATTTTTGCTGCGGTGTCTGTTGCCTTAGTGAGTTTAGTCCAGTTTATGACAGTTAACAGATTGAAAAAACAGGTGGAACCAAAAACAAGAAAATGACTGTAGACTGTGAAATTATAGCTGACCCTACCCTCTCCTGCATTCTCAGTATGAGCCGCTTCCAACTAAAAACAAGAAATGATAACTCAATGGGAATAAGAAGCCATTAAACTAAACCCAAAGAGCAGAGTGGTGAGTTGTGATGGAGACGGTGTGGTCCACTCTCATGTGTATGTATGGTGGCTATACCTTTTGATTTTACTATTTTTATATAATGCTTTTCTACCTAGATAATGTACTCAAAGCACTAGGCATTGGCAATGTGGGTGAAGTGTCTTGCCCAAAGACACAACAGCAGTGTGCACATGCGGATTTGAACACCCGACCATTCGATCAAGAGATCACCTGCGCCACTATATATATACAGTGCTTAACTAATTTATTAGTTAGTACTAATTATTAGAGCGCCACCCAGTATAAGGTGTTTGCCACTGCTGACATAATTTAACAGTATTTCTGTCTACCAAACTCTCTTTTCATGTTTCTATAGTGGTTAAGTCCAAAGTCCAGACTTGAAACCCCATTGAACAGATGGGATTTAGTGAAATCCAAAATTGATCAGACCAGAATCTCATCCAAAGCAAGTCTCTGGGAACAGCTACAAACTATTTGGAACTCAATAACAAGAGACACTTTCCAAAACTACATCAAAACAATGCCAGTAAGAATGCATGTTATCCGGGTCAAAGGTGGCCATACAAAATGTTGACATTTTAGGTTATTATTTGTCAACAAGGACTCTTCTGAATAACAATGAAACTGTTACTTTGAAACAAGTTTTTGATATATACCAAGTTATTTCTGTTTCTTTGTTTCATGACAGGTGGTCTAATACATTTGTTATGCATACATTTTTTAGGTTATACTTTAAGTTAAGTTATAATTTTTCAAATCTAGCACACTGATTTAGATTTTTGGATGTGCGTGTTGCTACTTGGACCAGTGACACTTAACCCAATATTTAACCATTGCGACATAAAGATTAGTCATCAATAGAACATAAAAAATGACTGTGGAAATATCTCATCAGTCATGGGAGTAAACAGAGCTGAGAAAGAGGAACAGCAGTCACAAGTTGAATCTAGCAAACAATGAGTTCCCCAGCAGCAGGTGAACGGTCGCCCACATATTTAAGGTCATTAACCTGGGAAAATCTTCAAGAAACACCTGTGGCTGTGTAAATAACAGCAATGTCATCACTATGGTTGGGCAGCAACTAACGATTATGTTGGTAATCGATTCATTTGGCAGCAAAAGGTGGATGGAAACTGTATTTTTTATGAACTTTTTTTTGCCGTATGAAGCTAAAGTGAGGCCATTTGAGGACAATATCAACAGAAATGTCTGTAGGTTGCTTATGTGAACATGCCATTTGAAAGCGCAGAACCTCTCAAATTTAGTATGGGACTGTGAAAATGAGAGAGCGAGTCCTTATTATATCCTTTTCCAAGCTGGTTTTTAGTGGAGGATCTGGCAACTCTAAGACTGCTGGGTCTCATTCTGCTCTGATTTGACTCATGTCAATGGATTGACCCAATTTCTGGGACAAACAGAGAGTAAAATATGTACAAACAAATCATACATACCCTATACCTTTAAAGACAAAATAGTTGTTCTATTAAAAATACAAATTTTTGATGTAATTCTTGCTCTGTCTGAGTCTGTATTATCTCAAAAACGATTAATAGATTAGTTGTTTATGGACTTTATTGCCCTTTGTTATAATCTATTCAGGGCAACAGCTCGTCTCGCAAATCCACCACAATGACAGAGTGCGTCTACAAATCTACAATTAGACAACAGAGAGCGTGAATGTGTGTTGTTACTGCGTATTATGTCGATATTAGATTTGATTTTTGTGTTTAGTGTGTGAATTGTAGACATCAGGCTACAATTCCAAGACATTTCACTTTTGATCTTTAGTATTACTCTCTTTCACGCCACTAAAAATCTCTTTGCCGTTTCATGTGTAGTGCCGCCGACAAACACTAGGAGGCAATAATGTCACATGATAATGCCACACTGTTGACTGTTCACTTGAGGCAACAGTGGAAATCATTGACGGCCATTAAAACTGATGCACCAGGTGACAACACTTCAGATGCACCAATATTCTCTCTCATGACACACAATATATCCACTTTTACTGTCTGTTGAACCAAATTGAAAGTAGTACTCGCTTTGGACTTGTTATTTGCGCCTTTAAAATCAACATGCATTTCAGAACATGTTCGTAGAGATCTATATTGCAGTTTTAGCAGATTTGAAACATAATAAGAGCATATTTTGTTGGTTGCGAAGACGGTTGTATTGTCTCATCAAAGCCCAGCATCCACTCGAGCAGAAAAACTGTTTTTCAAGATTTTCAAAGAATGGTGATGTGAAGTCCTCTCTCTTTTATTATCTCCAAAGTATTATCCACATTGTCAAATATTCAGCACAATACAAGTGTGTACAGTGTGTTATAGCCCAATTTATTTCAAATTTCTATTCTGCTGTGGCTAACTAACTGTACATTCTTATTGCACCACATTTGCAGCCAGTGTCCTATAGAGAAAGTCAGCCCTGCTTGGTGAATGCAGAATGCTAATCACAGGAGCATAATAAGATGAAGGCTCATTATCACACGTCAAAGCGGGAGAGGGCATCAGCTGATCTTACTTGTCTCTCAGCCCCTTGAAGATCTGCACCATGGTTTCGGTGATGGACGCGATGACTTCGTGGTAGTGGTAGTTGAAAGCCATCTCAATATCAAGACCCACGAACTCAGTCAAGTGGCGATGGGTGTTTGAGTCCTCTGCTCTAAACACTGAGAAATAAAGAAAACAAACAATAACACACAAATAATGGCGAGTTAGAGAAAAAGGACGGAGGAGCGCTGCGTGGGTCTGTGCGTAGAAATGTATGAAAGGTAAAACAGGTGCTCAACTGGAAAAACAAAAGGGATGCTTCTTAATGCTGCAACAAAACCACAATATAAATACTGAGGTGTTTAAGTCCTTCTAAGAAAGGTCAGGTAACGTTGTTCATTATTTCAAAACGCATCCATACATGAGAAGGACTGTAAGGTGTCTGAGTGAGTGAAGGGAGAGAGTTCAGCCTGAGTGAGAGAGAGGAGGAGAGTCTACCTTCACTCAGGCTGAACTCTCTCATTTTTACCCACTCAGGCTGAACCATTGATATATTAATAAGGAGATAGACATTGGTCATTTCGCCTCAGTCCTGGACGGGCTGTTGATCAAATCTGGCTAAAAATGCATTTATACAAAAGCTGTGAGGTTAAAGTGTCATCCTCGCTCATTGGGATAACTCTTTCCCTTTACTCACTCAGGTGAAAACTGTCCCCTTGATTGTTTTGGTCTAACTATCTGAAGCCTGCCCCCTTCATTTGCATTTGGTGAGAGGAATCAAGAAAAGAATAAAGTAGGGCGTACAAATAAAACATGGATGAATGACTATAGACAGAAAATGTATTTTTAAGCACAATAAAGCTGTTTAACAATCATATATTTTTTTAATATCAGCGTTTGATATTTCAATAATTATTTGCCTATGTGGACATTTATTTATTGCTTTATTATTTTTGGCAGTTTTAGTCGTCCATACAGAGGCATTAGTGGGAGGATTTATTTATCTATTCACTAATAAAGGATTGAAACAATTTCTTGTGGATTTCATTTTGGCCAAATGACTGGCCTGGACACGGTACAGTAGCTTTGAACGCTGGAGTACATAAAAAGTGCAAATACATCCAATCTTTACTTAAATAATTTCTCGCTGCACTTGATCAAAAATAAAGCAGCTGAAATAATTAAAGTTAATTTCCAGAAAATAAGAAACTAACAGAAAAGGATCTGAAGTAAATGAGCTTAGAGTAAACTGTTGCGTCTGTTGGTGGCAGTGTTATCTTACCCATAAAGAACTTATAAAGTCAACACTCCTTTATGACACGGCAGAAGCTTAATAAAAGCCTTTACTATCCCCGCTGAGTCAGTAACACACTCAACTGTACAACAGCAGCCATGGCTCGTGTTAAGAAGCCAAAGGGAAGTGTGTTAAAATTTAACAACCTCAATGTATTTGGAGACATTTTAACCTCCAGTAATGGTGCATAACACCCCGGTTACTCATTAGGCTTTAAAGGGACTAAATTATTCTATATTGGCTTTCTTGAGCTTTTAGCACGTTCAAACATTGCATCCTAATGAATAAACATACCAACTGCAGTATTTTGCATGATTCATGCATGTTTGAGAAATTTTACATATTCTTCCTCTACCTACAGATTTCATGAAAGTAGGCAAAGTAGGCAAGGCTAATATATTTGTAGAGCACAATTTGATCACAGAGTCATTTAAAGTGCTTTAGACCAGATCACTCAACTCATTAAAATCATTTCATAGTAACTTTATTCATGGGACAATGTAGCGAGGCATTTTCCCTTTACTATGATAGATGTGCTTCTTCTTAAACAGCTGAAGCAATACCCTCCGTATTTCTTGGCCTTTATTGCACCAAAGAGGGAACGCAAAACCATCCCTCACATTTTTAAAGCCTATAATCACTCACCAGAACTGTCCTGAGCTCAAAGTGCATACTTCACAGTGCCATGGACTTTCAAGCATGCCGTTGGCTGAGGGTAAAAGCTTGTTTAAAAATGTGTCATTCCCAATACTGCATTCAGAGGACGCATTGCAAGGTGAATTCAAAATTCTGACAAGCCCAGTTTCTCACATTTGCTTGCATGATATGTCCACTTCAATTTTAAAAACCCATTGTTGAGTTTCCAAAAACGTTTAAGAAGTCTAAAGTATTACAATCGACCTTTGAGTGGTGGGAAAGCTGCGGCACAGATGGCTGGCTGTCTCACCTGGACCCACACAGAAGACCTTGTCAAAATCAGCACAGATGCACATCTGCTTGTAAAGCTGAGGAGACTGGGCCAGGTAGGCACTGGTCTTGAAGTACGACACGGTGAAGACGTTTGCTCCACCTTCGCTGGCAGCTGCAGAAGAACACAGATAAGTTTAGACGCGGGTGAGGAGAGCGATGTCTCGCCCCATGCCACAGAAGGGCCAGGCATCACTCACACTAATGATGATGCACTGTATGTCAGATAGACCCACGTATGTTTCGACTGATGCTGTCCACAACTTTGACGCTCTCACACAAGACAAGTTCCAAAGAAGTTAGCATCAAGCCTTACTTTGCACAATACATCCATGGGTTGGATTTGTGCAGAACTTGCTTTATTAGAACATACAATATTATGCTCTTCTCAAAACCTCATACGATTGTTCATTTCCAAAGATAGGATTACTAGGACATAAGATTTTCGGGTAATAGTTCATAATAGGACTGAAACAACTAATCGATTAATCAACAACTAATCAATTATTAAAATAATCATCAACTATTTTAGTAATCGATTAATCGTTTTGTAGAAAGAATTGTCTGATTTTCACTCACACAGAGCCAGAATTACAATAAAAGTTAGTATTTTTGATGAAAACCCTTTCTCTTTAAAGGTAGGTTCATTTTTTCCACACAGATCTGAGGTAAACATGTCCAAATCTAATATTTAAATGATTTGAAATGTATTTATCTAGTGCAGCCTTCAGTAGTTTAACCTCAGTCACTGAATTCTGGATGTTCTTAGCTTTCAAATGATGAATGTCATGTTCATATACATGTGTCTAATCACCAAGAGCCTTCTACAAACATTACCTTTAACTATTCTCTATCAAAGGCCCCCAACCAGCGTTTCTTTAGTTTATTTTATTCAGATGCTTATATAGTTTTTTGAGAAATGCCAAGAGACGGTTATTCTATTAATATTATTACCGGATTATACATTTATTTTCTTCGTTGATGACGCATTTCCTCTTGTAACAAGTACATATCAATAAAGCCTCATCTTACATTTGTGCACATATGCGTGTCCCTAGACAGGATACTGAGTGTTTTTTAAACCACAAGAGCACATCCTATAAACATTCAATAGTATCCTTTCGATACCATGTCACAGAATTCAGATGAAGAGCATGTGGCCCGAAATGTCACGGTCTATGGTGTCTAAGAAGAAATAAAAAAAAATTGGGAGCTCCAACTGTTGCGCCTGTCTTTTTTCGTTTTTGAAAACTTTTGGATCCAGCACACGGGTTCAAGTGCTTATGGATGTGCATATCCATTTCTTTTACGGGGAATTCAGATGATTTGGGTAACACAGGGTTTATGCCAGTAGCAAGTCAAATTTAATGTTTTTTTAATGCCATTTTAATGCCCAAATTCTACATTCTTAATGCCAGACATGCCATAAATTGGTGCGTATTCATTCAATATTAATTTCCATATTCAATACAAATTTTGACACAACTGACAACTTTTGAACAGAAATAGTGTATAATTTCTTTCTAAACAGCAGTATAGACACTATTTTTGGATTTTTACCAAACTTCTGCAGTAAAACTAGTTGAACAATGTCTTTATTTTCCAAGAATGTTTGATTTAATGCCAGTTTGAATTCTATTTAATGACATTTAAGGCCTTATTTTTGACACAATTCATTTAATGAATTACATTCGATGCCTCGCGGAAACCCTGTAACAGTTAACAATTGACGTAATTGTGTAGGTTCTCAGCCCTAAAGGAGATGTCCACCGTAGGCAAAGATTCTTCAGTCTTCATCTGTACCCTGTAGTTGGAGTGTAGGACATTTCGCTCTTCATCCAAAAAGCTTGAGACCCACGATCGTGCAAAGATCCTCATTGGCTGACGAAGCTTTTTGGATGAAGAGCGAATATGTCCTACACTCCAACTACAGAGTACAGATGAAGACTGGATAATCTTTGCCTACAATTGACACCTTTAATGAATAAAATATGCTTTGAATGTTTGCAGAAAATTGCATCCTTGACCCGGGTGTATTTTGTACTTTGTCTCTCCTTATATTTTAAACCTAAATTAACACGAAACTAAAAAAAAGGCCAAGACTGCTATCCACAATTTATTCAAAGCTGATAATGAAGAATATTCCCACCATATTTACTAGCGAATTACATAACGGCACACATCTGGTTCCCCATTTCCTGCAGATGTCGACGGGCTTGATACTCAATATGATCAGCGTGGTGTCAAAACAATTGGGTGGGAGTCACACTTCACAAACCGCCACCATCCTTACACGATCAGATTTGGGTGTGGACCAGACAGGAAGACGTGTGGCTTTTGAGTACACGATGTTCACATACAAAGTGCCGCCAAAACAAAAAAAGGGCGCCAATTTTTCGAATTTCGAAAAGCTTGGTCGGTGTTTGTGTGCCTTGAAGAAAGGAGGAAGTGAAAGTGACAGTACTCTCACCACATTTCGGCTCAAAACGGCCCAGGCGTGTGGAGGCGGTCGGGGAAAGTTGTGTGAGTAAAAAAAAAGCATCACACTTTTTATATCCATGAACCACTATAGCGTATAGGTTTAAACTTCAAAGTATGTCTTTTATGTTTATGGAAATAAACACATACCCTATTCCTCCTTTTTATTTCAGCAGAAGAAATGCTGTTCGCAAAAGTACAAGGAATAAGGAGAATACCAAGAAGATGTGGGAGGAAACATGCAGGATGAGACAGACACTACGCAACACAAAAGCACGAAATACAAAGCGCCGGGTGAATGCTGATGTCGAGATTTATGAGCGATTCTTCATGACTTGCCCAAATCTCCCCTTTTACTTTAACAACTGTCTGTTGAAAGCAAGCTCAAACAAAGCCACTCCTGCTGAATTAGTAGGGCATTGTGTTGTAATGCGAGAGCAGACCGGCCGACATGAGGGTTTGAATTTGTAAACCGAGGGGTATCCAAAGCCTCTCTATTGTTCTTATGAAAGAGGAAACTAGAGGGATATTAGAAATGAAACTTTTGTGGCTCTCGTACATAAAACATTTGTTCCTGATTGAACTTTGGTCAGACAGACTAGACAAGAAGTGGGGGACATCTTGTCTAGTAACAGCTCTGGACAAGGACAGCTTGGGGATGTTCATTGTGTCTACCGGTTGAAGGATACATCAACTTATTTAGCATTTAGAAAAGCATGAAACACCAACCCTTGACACTTTCTTAATCATACAAATACATTGAAGCTAAATTAAAGGTTTATATTGATTAACCCTTGTTGGTCCAGGGGCATTTTTTGTATCATTTCCGCCTGAATTCAAAATATTTGACCTTAATCGGAGAAGAAAAAGCATATCATTTCAAGTAAATTTCAATTTTTAGTGCAAGAAGTGTTTTTTTCTTAAATGCAAACATACTTGCTCCATTGGCAGATAATTTTAATTGGCAAGTCACAATTACTCACAATTCAAGCAAATTTTACTTATAAAGAGATCGCTTTTTGCAGTGTAAATGTTTACTTTTAACAAAAATCACAAAAAAATGTAGGCGCTCACAGCACTTTTTTGATTATTATTCCACTAAAATATGCTTCTATAAACATAAAAGACTATAAACCTGACCTTCTATGTGCTATCTGTGTTTATTCTCCATATATTTGCAATCTTGATTAAAAAAAACAACAAAACAACTCCACACTTGTGCCCTCCATGATCTATGTAAAACAGGATGGCAGCTGACCAGTAACACATTTTCAGTATGAGAAAGTCAAGTAAGGGCAGCGGGTTAATAGACATGCATCATATCAGCAAATTTTAAAGCATTGGCCTGCACAAATTTCTTCCAGACAGAAGACCATAAGGATATTAGGACACATTCAAGGATTCTGTTCACTTCCTCCTGTCTGTTTTCCTCGAGGCAGGACGAGTGTCTGTGATGATGGTGGTTGTACCTGATATGATCTTTGGGGTCTGGATCTCCACGAAGCCCTTGTTGCTGAGGGTGTCTCTGAAGAGCTGGCACACCCCTGACTGCAGGCGGAAGATGGCCTGGCTGGTCGTCGTCTAGGTAACCACAACCACACACAAAGCGTTACCAAAGCTGCCATGAATCACTGCGTCGAATTACACAATCATAACTTTTTCTTCACACGTAGACAGGAGTATTATTTGTTGGCAGCACAAAATTAGCCCCTGGGTTGTTTAATCCTATTATTAAAGATGTAAATAAAAAACACTGCGAGTAAAACTTGACAGAAGGAGTTGGGAAAGAATTTATGAAAGTCCCGACAACTGAAAACATCCAATAAATTGAAGTGGGTGGCAAGAATTGTTACCAAACTGTGATTAGATTAAATTGCAATTAGTTGTTCTGCTCTAAAGTAGGTAAAACATATTGTACAAACAAAAGATAATAACAGGCCAGTTGCAGGATGACACAGAGACATCTTTCTAAAATGGGTGATATTGATCTTGGCTCTCATGTATGCGAGACCTGGGATTGAACCTAAAAAACCTCTTAACTCAGAAGAAGAGTGGAAATACTTGGCCATTTCAAACTAGGAGGCAGAGTCAGTTTTTTTTTTTTACATTTTGAAAAAGACTGGGCATCACTGCTATAGGCCATGCCAAAAACTGCTGTAAGCCCTTAATAAAACCTACTGCCTCATCTAGTCGCCACAAAATATTAACAGTGCAGTTGTTGGTGGTTATCAAACAGATTTAGCACATATTCATGATGCGTGCTCCTCACAGTACAAGAGGAATGGCTTGACTTTAATTAAAAAGGCTTAATTTCTCTTCCTCCTTCACTGCATCTCTGGTGTCTGTCCAAAGTTTGGAGAAAAGTGAGTCAGACTTGTAGTTGGCAGATTGGAAAAGTCTTAATGCTGGCAACCTACTCATTAATCTGGAGACAATGCTGCAGGGCTGTCTGGGATAAACTAGGAAGGTCCTTTTATTTGGTAATTCTTACAAAAAAAAACTGCTCCGTTTAGAAAAATACAAATGGAAATCCAAGATCAAAACATGGATTTTTAAAATGTCCTATTAAGCTGTACAGTATCAAGCTGTATTCAGAATGTTCTATCTACTTCAGACATTTTAGCCCTGGAAGATGAAATAATGCATGTGTCTAGAAAAGACCCCTATGTTTACAGATGTTATAAAGTGCAGTTATACACAAGTTGCTGGTGTGTGCTCCTGTGACTAAGGCTACAGTGCAAAAACACAACTTTAAAAAAGAGATCTTGCAGCAAACATGCCGACCATCACAGGGAAGAGTCTGACCACGAATAGGATCAGAACAAGTGTGGTGAAGGTGTGTAGACTACAGAACTCAAGGACAATGTTTCGAGTGCCAAATAGGAAGACTGGCTGAAGCAGGATTACTCCAGGAGCAACACTTCAGTGGCACTGTTCAATAATAGGAAAAGTAATTGGAATATTCAAACAGTTATTCAGAAACTTAAAAGGCACTATACCTGATTTTTAAATGATTTTTAAAATGACAAATAATGGAAGAGGGCGCAAGTAAAATAATTGAATAGTTGTGGTCCAAACTCATTCCAAACGTTTCTAAAGCCTGCAAACAAATAGTCCCTTTAAAGTATATTTAAAAACATATTCTTCAAGCATAAACAAGTGCAAATTATGTACCGTATTCTCCAGACTATAAGTCGCGCCAGGGTATAAGTCGCACCAGCCAGAAAATGCATAATGAAGAAGAAAAAAACATATATACGTAAGTCGCACTGGATTATAAATCGCATTTTTGACCAAGGACAGACATTTCATCTTGAAAGTCAAGTTATAATAATACCAAGATAATAGAGAACAACAGGCTGGATAGGTGTCTGGTATGTTAACGTAACATATTAATTCATATATAAGTCGCAGGATCAGACAAACTATGAGAAAAAAGTGTGACTCATAGGGCCTGACCGATATATCGGCCGGCCGATATTATCGGCCGATATGGGGGTCACGGGCAGTATCGGTTATCGGCCGGAAAAAAAAAAAAAAAAAATTCAAATTTTTTTTTTTTCCTCCATCTCGGCCCGCGAGATGATTTCACCTGGCCCTTAACTTATAAAACACATTTCTGAACATGTCAAAAGAAAAAGCAAGTCTCTAGCCCATTCCTCTCAGGAGTTATGGATGTAAATAAATAACCATAATGCTCACTCCAGCCACTAGGGGGCAGCCAACATTTAAAAACGGTTCCACACCTGTCCAGCAGAGGGCACTGACACTGCACTATTATATAAGCTACAAAAACAGAAGGGGTTCTGTCACTGGTAAAAGTGTTGTTTTTAGTGTTTTACAGCCCCCTGGTGGTACAGGCCTGTAATATAAGTGTAAGCCATTATTATTATTTATCAGGCTACAGTTCTGTAGGGCTTTGACCAATTTTAAAATATCAATCAAATGGTCTGAATTATCACAGTGCTAATTAGTATTACTAATATATAGAAAAAATGTTTTGTCAATAGTATTTTCCTCTTTACAATATATGCGGCCCGCGACCCGCCATCGTAG